>JAULBM010236327.1:0-16978 GCA_032357055.1 Geukensia granosissima
TTGTTGGCCATGGTCTTGTCTGTCTTCCGACTTAACGATTACTGTCTGCCCCTTTGGTATCTTCGAATTCCTTTTAAACCCATGTGTAACAATATATCGATTAGAATGGAATGCTATGATTTAACCTGTTTAAAAAAAACCCACTATAATGATAAAAACATGTCTGATGGAACCCGCTATAACAGTTAAACCTGTCTTAATGGTATCATGTGATATGATAATACCTGTATAAATGAAACCCTGTGTAACAATAGTTCTGTCCAGTGGGACTTGATAAAAGATGCCAATTTTATTTGTGTCAACCATAAACACCTGTCTCATTTAAGTTCCAATGTCAGGTTTTAATGTTTGGTCTTCAAAAAGCAAAAGGTTTTAGGTCTTTAAAGAAAATTGAAGTCCTTGAATACTGACTTTTGCATCCTGACTTTGGTTTGTTTGAGGAAGACCTGAATGATATTGTCAATTCAAACTGTCACCAATCAAGTAATACGATTTTCAGAACTTTTTTGAAGAAAATCTGTTTAATGTGATCTGTGAAACTAAAGCCCACTTATTTAAATTAAGGAATCAGTCAAAATAAAATGAAAGCAAATTACTGTAATAGTATTTGCATCCACAGAAACATTTTTTTAGAACTTTTCTTGGCTTTAAATTTTCTTACATTTTTCATAGTGATGCCAAAGTAAAAATTGGTGTTTTGCAGGAAGGAATTTTCGCAATAAAATCATTAATATAGAATAGTCTTGTTGACTTGTAGTAAGTTTACCAAGTTTACAATTTATAACTCTCCAACATAAACTGATAGAAAATTTGGCACCAGTAATATGTTCGACATCATCTCATTGAAGAAACATCAGCCATGTGACCTTCAAATTATTCCCACTAAACTTCACCAACTCTTTCAATTGACAATGTCACAAGAAGAAATTTTTAAATGGCGATATAATAATGCAATATTCAAAACAAGTTAAATTCAATTTATCTTTTAATATTTAGCATAAAAGGGATTCATTCTTAAGTTTCAAATGATTGCACAAATAATGCAAGAAGAGATAAGTGTCAGAAAGAATTGTCGATGGCAACCATAAAAGTGATTAATCCAATTGGAACAAAATGAGGAATCTGTATAGAAAACATTTTGAAGAAACTTCATACCATGTTTGGTTTCACTTGACTTAAAGGTTTTCAGTCATACCACAAAAATACTGTAAAATGGGATGGACGGCTCTCCTACTGCACATAATTCCTGTTTCCCAATACATGTATTTGGTCTTGAGTCTAAGTGATGAAGTTTAATCCAGAAAAGTGCTTCATACAGAGTCAAATTTAGGCATTTACAATTTTTGTTTTTGTCAACAATCTGTTTGTTAAAAGAGAAAAATGCATTAGGCAATATTTAAAAAGAACTTGTTTCCTGCCCAACGGAAATCTAGTGAAAGAATGTTAACAGCTTGGCACGTACACATCTTCGTATTTTTGGCTCTTATTGTGTCTGATGAAGGTAAATCCAGAAATGATGTGGATTGTGTCTTTCTGGCAAATAAAATATTCTTTCTTTTATATGTTAGAAAAGAATATCAGTGAAAAATGTTAACTTATAAGAAAAGCAGTTTGTTTGTTTGGGGTTTAACGCCACTTTCAACAATATTTCAGTCATGTAGCTGTGTTCAGTTTTATTGGTGGAGGAAGTGGAAGTACCGGGAGAGAACCACAGACCTTGGGCAGGTAGCTGACTGGGAAGCGAGTTAAGTCAACCTATTTTTGTATGGTACAAAGCCAGGCGAGAACTCAGCCCGTATAGGTGATAGGCTACAGTGATCTGTACATGTAAATTTAAATCAACTACCCAGATCACTTGGCCACCCAGGCCCAAAGAAAAGCAGTTGAATAGCTCAACATAATACAGTTTTGGCAGGATAAGTGGTTGTCAAGTCCGGTTATTTTCATTCTGATGCCAGTTATCGTGGTGGACTTTGGTTATGGGAGATAACTCTTAAAATCAGTAATAAGTTTTGTCTTAAATCAGTGATATGTATAAGATAATCATTGTTTATTTTAAACATACAATTGAAAGAGATTGAAATTGTTCTGTGTTGATAAGATGCTAACATGAGATTTATAAAATCATGGTTGACCTAAACGTATGAAAGATGTTCAGATTCATTTGCTTCATCCTAAATTGGCCCTACCAAAATACATTTTATGCCCCTGCCTTTAGGTGATGAGGGCATTAAGTTTTACTCTAGTCCATCTGTCTGCAAGTCCATCAATTTTCATCAAGGATTTTTTGGCTTGTGTATGTTGGATTGATTTGATATTTGGTTTGACCCATTATCACAGTGAATGGTACTGGACTTCCTATATAGGCCTGTTGTTGAATAGAAAAAGGGACGATATGGAGTAAATATTCATGACACAAAAATCTCATGTGTACAAGAAAATTCAAATCAAAGTCACAGTGAGGCCTTCAACACGGAGTAAAAACTCGCACCTCACTGTAAGTTCAAGACCGCCCCTAGCACCGTTTGAGCGGAATTCTTTGCTAGATGTCGACAACACTACATCTGTGCATTTGTCCACTTCCTGTTTGCCAAGACATTGTTTGAGTTTCTATGCTGCAAAATTTTTGTCAATGTATGTTGGACTCATTTGATATTGGGTCTGGAACATTATCAGGGAGATTTGTACCATATCTCCCCTTTTCTGGTCCAGCATATATCTACTTCCTGTTTGCTGGAGAAGGGACATCTGTTTCCCATGAACACTTTTTTTCTATGTTTTGTTTTACTCAGGATTCAGAATTTTACCAAGACTGATTTCTCAGTATCAAATTCCACAATTTTTTTATCTCTGAAATCAATATGTAAGCTTTTTAACATTTAAGCACCCATAATTTACAAGGTTAAAAAGAATAATATCTGACTGTCTGGCCTAGCATTCTGGGTTTATGGTTAGAAATATTTCTATTTTTTATTTTTAGAGGACAACAAGGTGAAAATTATCCATATGCCAGTAACCAAGGATTTTTGTATAAACTTTTGATAGCTATTTTATAGTTTCACAATTGTCCAAAACAATAAGAATGATTCCATGGGCAATTTTTATTTATTGTCCCAGAAGGAGGGTGCAATTACATGCAAATAAAATTCAAATATCTGCATACATTGGTTGTAAATATTCTAAACAGTAACAAGGGCATTCTAATGATTGTTATATTAAAAAGTATTAGAAGTCAAACACATTTAAGTGCAAAAATTTGTTTGATCTCTGCTATTTTTTCATGCACACAAAATCAAATAGTTTGACAAGTGTTTTTTCATTGAAGAATGTGGTGACATTTATTGCTAAAAACAAACACAAAAGAGAACTTCAGTATTTCATGTTTTCAGGATGAATTTTCTTTTTGTATGTTTATGGTACTTTAATAGGTTGATGAGAGTGTTATTTTCTGTTTGTTGGTTAAATATTTTTTTCAGTTTCTTTTTATGGCTGACATTTTCTATGATTGAGCTCAAATGGACATATTATTGTATTTTTTTTATTTTTTTTTTACCTGGGAGAAATGTGAAAAAAATATCAATTAATACATTAGAAAATTAATTTTATCGTGAAAATTTTAACTAATAAGTCGTTGTTTACTTAATCATCCTATGTGCTTACAATATTTCCAAAATTTTAACAATTTTTTTAAAAGAATAGTATCTGAACAGATACAATAATTTTTAAGGAGAAATTTGTGCAAACATTATTTCACTGCATCTTGCTGTAGCCATGATTTTGACTTTTGATTGTCTGTTTGGTAAAATGTAATAGCAGTTAACAAAAATAGAGACTGCACCACAGCTCGGTAAGATGTTACAGAAAGTCTTTGAGGTTTACACAAGGTTTTCATTTATAGATTAATTTTTGTACTGTTTTACAGGAAATAGAAGCCCTTTATGTGACCTCTCTCTGACTAATATCTTTTAAATTTGCAACATACATTGCTAATGTAAATGGAAGTATTGGAAAAGTTTAAATATACACCGAATTATTGCATTAGCTTAAGATCTTTTAAGCATAAATAAACACACCATTTTAAATTGCAATTTAGTTACAGATATAAAATCTACAATAGTTACCATTGATTTTTTTAAACGTAGATCATATTGCAAGTTAGCCTTTTGGATCAATATTTCTTACTAAATTATTCATTTTACTACAAATTAGAGAAAAAAAATGGTTTAAAACTGTCCGTGTGGACACGGCCAAGGTATGATGTCAACTGTTTACGTTTTCAATGGTAACTAGATAAGTTTTGGTAATTGTCTCGAAAGGACGTAATGGATTTTTTTCTTCGTTTTGCGTCTTCTTTGAGTTTTGTAATGGATGGAATGACATTTGCGATTTATATTGCTATAATGTAGAAACTCTTAAATTTAATAGCTGTCTTTCTTGGAAGTAATGTTGTCTCCAAGTTTGAATTTGATCTTTTCCTTTTAATGAAATTTTTGCTTTAAGAGCCAATATGTCTGCTAACTTTTCTAGTGTTTGTTGTGGAAGATTGTCAGAAGGACTCCAACTGCTGTGCTTTAAAATAAATATATAAATAGGAGATGTCGCATGATTGTCCATCAGAGAGCCATCCACAAGATAACAGTCGAAATTAAACTTATACCATAACAGCCTTTAAATAATGAACCAGAGTCCATACAAAATTGGAAGTGTAAAAACCAATTGAAATATCTCAATTAGTAGATTCACATGTAGGGTCCCTAAAAATTACAGAGTGGGTAAGAGCATTTTATTTCGTTTTCATAATAATATGTTAGAAAATTAAGAGACAAATGTAAAATATCTGCATGATCTTGATTCTAACTCCAGAAATTATAACTTTGAAAAAAAAAAAATAAAATCAGGGCCATTTTTGTTGGGGCTGGCAGGGCTTGGTATGAGACATCCAAAGCAGGTCTTTTATAGAATATTTTTCACAGATTATGCTCGCCAAATCTACATGTCAGATGAGTGAAACAGACGTCAGTAGGTGTCATATGCTAACACTTGCTTTAGTTTTGGTAAATTTTCTGCTACTGAAAAGCTTTTGGCCTGTTTGATAGTGGTGAGGGGGGGGGGGGGCGGGAGGGGTTGAAAGTTATTAATATCCTAAGTAGCAAATTAATGCTCTCAGTCATATGGTTTGACAAAGACTAAATTTCATGATATTTCACATTGTTGATAGGTTTATGTGACCTTTGTTGTTAATTTTAGGACAGGCGAGACATTTTTGTGTCCACACTTGTTACTCCTCATGTTGTGTTATTGTTATAACTATACTCATTTGAATCCTCTGATTTTATCCATTTCTGAGAATTTACATTTTGGGTCAAGTGACCCTGAATTGGCATTTTGGCCAAGTGACCCTCTACTGACATTTTTGGGCCAAGTGACCCCAAATTTACATTTTGGCCTAGCGACCCTGCATTGAAATGTTTGGCCATTTAGTGACCCCAGAGTTTCTTTGCCTACATCTAAAAAAACTTTTTGGGAAATCATTAAAAGTCCTTATTATTTTTTGTGACAAATAATTCTGGATTTCCAAAAGTCTTCCTCTGTTTTTGTTTGGTTTGCAAGTTGATTGTTTGGGAATGGTCTGAGTAGTAATAGGCCGTGGGCTATGATAGGCAACTCTTCACGCCCCCCCCCCCCCCCCATCTCTATGGGACCAAATTTTTTTTTGTCCCCAAACATATTATTAATGAAAAAAACATGTTAACATTAAAAATTTAAGAATGCATTTGTGACTTTGGGGTCTCTTATTTTTGCACTTTTGCACATTAAGTTTTTTAACCATTTTTAATTTTCAAAGGTAATTATAATTCCCAGAACATAAAGTCGACCCGTTTGGTGTCATTAGAAATGTTTATATATTGCCTTGGTCCCCTAAAGTACATAAAGGCCATTTAAAATCCTGGATTCTTTCCTGATATACATTTGCAAGCACTTAAAACAAACAAATTTCAAACCAAACTGAATAAATAATTTTAAAATCCATTAATGGAATTGGATGTGGTGATTATGAAAATCAGTAATTTAGAATTCTGCAATTTGCAAAGCACCTCAGTTTTAAATCAAATATGCACAACATTTTACAAGATAAGTTATCATTTAAAAGGGAAAAAAAAATATCCAAGATCAATTTTTTCCTACTTTGCATATTTTACTAAATTTCTCTTGAGTTGTAAAATAACCAGTAAGTTGTGCATAACATAAAATCTCACATATTAGCATATGTATATACATCAGTGGATATTATCAATGACTCGCCACGACATGTTCAATGCAGATTATAAAATGTTGGTTTTTTTCCCGATATTTGACCGTATTCTAAGTAACCTTTTAATGCATCCATTCCAACATCAGAGAATAAATGGATCCACTTCAATTAAGGCTTTTAACGTTGTTTATAAAGTTTGTTTAGAAAAATTGCAATTTGTTTGCACCTAATTTCACACTGACAGGATTGTAATTATGGAAATTTCATTACAAATTTGATATGTTTTCTTTAATGTATTGCAAGCTTTTTATGGTTATTAAGTCCGTGCCTAAATTTAAAATTTATTTCGACCTCCAAAATCTGTTTTTTATGTCATTATGTAAATGTGTTGCAAGCAAAATGCTAATATAGATATGTACTGAGAAAATGAAAATAGAAATATAGATCTGATTTTTTTGGCGAAAATTTTTGCCTATGATATGAACAGATGCAACAGTCATTCTTTTTAAACCTAAAGAGTTCAGTCAGACTGGTTTTTAGAGGCCATTTGTGGGTATGCAACAGTCATTCTTTTTTAACCTAAAGAGTACAGTCAGACTGGTTTTAAGAGGCCATTTGTGGGTATGCAACAGTCATTCTTTTTAAACCTAAAGAGTACAGTCAGACTGGTTTTAAGAGGCCATTTGTGGGTTTGCAACAGTCATTCTTTTTAAACCTAAAGAGTACAGTCAGACTGGTTTTAAGAGGCCATTTGTGGGTATGCAACAGTCATTCTTTTTTAACCTAAAGAGTACAGTCAGAATGGTATTAAGAGCCCATGCCATTTGTGGGAAGAAACAAATTTGACCATTTAAGACAAGTGACCTCTTAAATAAAGTTCATTCAGGATAACATCTTAAGGAATGGGGGATGAAAATGTTGGCCTTTAAAATCAAGTAGCTGCTTAGAAGGGACCAATTAGGCAAGTTTCAACATACTGAGTAAATTTCAAGTCTGCAAGACTTCAACTCACTTCTTCTTAGGTTACTGTATTGTTGCTTTCCAGAAACAAATCCAAAATCTGGTAAAAGTGATGGAATATTGAGGTTGCTGTAATTTTAGGAGTCTGGACCAAAAAAAAGATCAAATCTTCCTGAAAATTCATAAAAAATGCATGTTTCCCAGGTCAATTTTTTTACCTTCCCTTGCTTATTATAGAGAAAACTGTCAAATCTTGTTGTAGAAAAGGGAAACGTTGTATGATTGTCTATGAGACAGCCACCAAAAAAAACATGTAAATCTCAAACTTCTACAGGTAGCCCTAAGGCCTAAACTATTCAACTGTAATGGTCAAAACAGTTGGATAACCTAATCCACCATTCTGGCCATTTGAACATTTGCATGTTTCTTGACTAAAATTTGAAGTTTAACTTAAAGTCTTTTACAAATAAGAATCCTACAGTTCTGGGTAGTCCTTATAAATTCTGATTATTTTAGTTGGAACATCATACCTGCAAGGCAAGGGATCAGTGGCAGATTCAGAGCCCACTTGCCAACACATACTCATACATAAGTGGGTCGGACTTTTGGAAAAAGGGGACCTGCCAATACATACATGTAACACAAGTGCTAAAAATCATTTTTGCATTTTCAAAAAGAGGGGCCAAGGGCGGACCCTCCTGGATCTGCCCCTGAGGGATAATGAAATTTTACCCTTGTTGTAAGTACATTGGTACACCCTGTAAAATTTTAGTCAACTATTTCTCGGTTTGTATATGTTGGATTGATTTGATATTTGGTCTGAGGCATTATCAGGGTAAGTTGTACAGTGTCTCTTTCTCAGGTTCATCATGTGTCTACTTCCTGTTTGCTGAGACATTGATGGAATCTCTGTTAAGTGGTTAGGCATGGTCACATTTTCTCTGTGTTTTCAGTAAGATTTCCGTCTCAATACATTGTGCATGAAAAATAAACAGATTTTTGCATACAGCAATAAAATAACAGTTTTGGTATGGGCAAAATCAATGGAATTTCAAAACCTAGTTTATAATTTTATTTTGCCTAATTCAAGGGCAGACTTGAACACAAATCAAGTAAACAGTTTCTTTTTACGTAGATTGGATTTTTTAAGAGCTGAACACAATTAACTACGGCAAAATATGGAATTATTGTTACTTTAATTTTTCCATATAATATTTTTGGTTGTGCTATTCTTATAAAATTGATGTGGTTCCTTTTTTTGCCCTGGGTGTAAGATAAAAATTCAAATCTCATCACCTTTAACTGCAGCAGAAGATGGAATTTTTTGTGATTAAAAATTTTTCTATTTAAGTTTCCCCTGTGCTTATCTAATTCATTCCGATCTATTAGGCACAGATTTTAAGATGACCTAATGCAGCTGTATTGGTTAAGTCCAGAAACAAATGCAACTCATTTTATCGGTTTAGAAATGAAGATCAATGCAGTGCTGTGGATAAAATCTATACTACACCACAATAATATACGACATGTTTCGTTGCAACAGAACGTTGTCTATTGATTTTTTCCGAGGATCTGTGCAATGCATGCAGTGAAAAACGACCTCGATATGTATATGTATGTATACGGTGAAAGTTACATTCCCGCTTCCAATGGCTGACATGAATGGTTGTGTTCCAAAGAAAATCAGCTAAGGGTACGTTTTTGATTTTTTAATCCTGATGTTTTTAATTTGATGTGATTGGCATTAATCAATACGTATCATATGCATTTGCTGTGTATGGTTATAATGGATAATAGAAAAATTCTCATAAAAAATTATGAAAATGTTATCAAGTTGTAATGATTAGTAATAATTACACTAATTATCTTAAAGTTATTTTGATTGGATAATTTGCAATGCATTAAAAAAAAAATCTAACTGACTGAAATTTAATTTGAAAGTTAATTAGTATTTTGTAATTAACAGAATCTGCCTAAAACTGTCATCAAAAATGCTTTTCCTGATTTACAGTACAGTCAAGGTTTTGAAATGACCCTGAGGGGTCATCATTTAAATTTTAAACAAGACTGTCAAATCTTATTTCCATTGCTAGTCAACCATTTTCACAGACATGACAGCCAACAATATCCAATATAATCTGTTTTGTCTTAGGCAAGTTAAATTTAGGCTTAATACAATTATAGTAAATTTTTATTTCCCAGTGGCTACACCTATATATTTTCAAAATACATTTAAACAAGGGTCAAAAAGGGGCTTATTTGTAACCAGCTGATGCCTTTTATACAGACATTTTAATTAAACTATAGATAATATTTTTTTTAAAGGAGATAAAGAGGGATATGGGCTATAGACCTAATTGGCAATTTTCCTAATGGCTTACAATAAGAAATTCCTCATTTTAAAGAAAAAAAAACTTGTCTTTTAGTCTAAAATAGCAGTATTTGATAGACCAAGAAAAAATGACCTTTTAAATTAATATCAAAATAATAAGATATATGTACAATTGCAGAAATACAATGTGACCTTATAAGGCAGGTTTTTGCTGAAAAGAGTTGACCTTTATAGAAGTTAGTAAATGTTGTAGATTCTGAACCTAAATGCCTAAAAAATTGGGTTTCTTGAACCTCTATCTCAGTCAATTTTGTTTGAACTTGGATAATGAGTCCAGGTATTTAAGCTACTGAAATTCAGTCACATTTGGAAAAAATTATGGATGACAATCTCATAAAATTAAATGAATATTAAGCTGTTAGAATTGTTTTTATATGTGCATGTAAAATATAAATTTCTGACAATCAGATTTTGAAAACCTGTACCCACTCATTATAGAGATTAGGGCATATGTTACACCTAAATCTAATTTAAATATATTGATTCATAAAAACCTGTTATAAAATCATTTCTTTCATGAAATTTTATCAAGATTTAAATGTATTAAAGATCAATTTTTTTCAAAATCTTCAGGTGACCCATTAAAGCAGTTAGAAAAATTTTGTAATTGTGGATGGTAATTTTAAAGATAAAAATCGGGGTTAAAACTTTCAAGTTGTACTACAACTTTTGTGCTCTGTTTAACCAGAGTCACTCAAGCTTGTAACATATCAACCATTATATGTAATGTGAGGTCAGCACACAATTGAAATGCACAATTTACATTCAACTTTGACAAAAACAGGTGCCCTTTTAATTGGCCCTTCAGGAAATTGACAATAGATATGATGTGAAATGTACAACTCAGGTAAGGAACACCTTGTTTATTTCTCACAACTTTTATCAATAATCTGCACATAGCCAATGCTAGGTGTACATAAAATTTGTATGCAGTAAATATGTAAATCAATAAATAGTTGAGTTGGTAGGCTAGGCTTAGGAAATATACATGCAGTTGGGGACATTTTACTGGAGATACAGGTCGTGTGTAAGTTTCATGTTTATTTCTGACATATTTTGTGAAAGTATTTGTCAATTTCATGTACATGTGCTGCATGTTGTATATATTTATAGAAATTTAATGACAAAAACAAGTTAAATCACCTATGTGTGGATTTTAATATTGACTTTTTGTCATTTTATTTTGATATATGGTTAATTATATAGATTATAGAAATTTATTGTAATGTGCATTTTTAATATCCTTTGAAAAAAATGGGGATTGGATTGATATTTGGTTTGATGATTAATTACAAATAATGATGAAATATGTAAATGGATGTGTGATTATTCAAAAACAATGTTGAGATATTGGTGTGATGTGCAGGGCTATCGACCTTGAAGATTTTATATTTTGAAATTTATCTGGGACATGGTCTTAGGTAAATCGTATATATCAAGAAGATTTCTTGTTAGATAAAGTACTGTGTACATGTAAAATGCAGGCCAACAACCACTTATGTATGAATGTTTGAAAGGAAATAGAAATCTGTCAGTTCAAAATCTTGTCACATGTAGAAAAATGGACATATTGTCCTGTGGTATTTTCAATTAACAAGGTAAGTGTATTCTAAGTGTAGTAATCTTTTGTTTATATGCATTTTATAGTACATATAAACGAATAAGTAACATTTTTGGCACATATTGTTTATACATAATTCACTGCAGAAAAAAACATCTTGACAGATAAGATAATTCACCTGCATTTGTATAAAGTGTGAAAATTATTAAATTGTAATACTGAACACATTTTCAGCACATTGTTTTTAAAATAATTAGAAGTAAATCCCCAAGTGGTCTTTAAAACCAAAGGGGAGAAATGGATGAGTAAATCGACCTAACATGTAAAATGAATGTTCCTATTGATTTTATGAAATTTATTTCTCCTGATGCAGAGAAAATTCCTGATCACATATGGAGTGAGCCTCAATAATCACAGCATAATGTTCATGGTTGATTTCAATTCAAATGGCTGATGTGCATTTCACCAAGGTTGTGGGTTTGATAGTGGGGGGTCACAAAGGCTAAAAAGGAGGGGGATACAATTGACAATAGCAAGGTTACTCCCCATAATTGATACATCTGTACATATTGAATTTAGGAAGATACAGATGGGTTGAGAAAAGTGGATTTTTTTAGGGGAGGGGGGTGATTCACCACTCCATCCCAGCTTGTGTTTGGAATTTTGTTTGTTTTTGACTTTTTTTTATTTTGACTGCTGGACCCCATATTTGAAAATCTTTGTGAAACAATGTACATTAAATTTTCTTCAAAAAGCTCCCCCCCCAAAAAAAAAATTCTAATCAGTTGTAACATTGGAAAATTTTTATTATTCAGAAATGAAAAATAAAATAAATTCCATTTTGAAATTTACAAAAAAGGTGGGAAGGATAGACTCTTTGAACTCTCCGAACCTTATGAACTTAGCCTCGCATCTATAAAATATTTTTGATGTTCAAAATCATTTTTTATTGGTACATCAGTAAAAAAATGGGGTAATTCCTGTATAATCAGAAATGATTTGTTCAGAGATAAAAATGAAACAAAGGAAGAGATTATTGAAAGATAAAGAGGGGGGTAATTAAAACATGAAAGGGATAACATAAAAACAGAAAAATAGAGGGGATCAATAAGTTGTTTTCATCAGTTCATTTAAATATTGTATTCTAGGGCAAAATCTATGAACAAAATGTGTCCAGTTTTAAAATAAAATATTTTGGGTAGAATTTTCAACTTTACATATCTCTTAATTAGGTTATAAAATTTAAGCAAAATGTTGAGAGTGAAAAAAGGGAACATGTCATTTTGTTGACAAATTAAATGACACATCCTAATCCCCAGTCAAACACACAGACATCTGTCCAATGTCAAAAGTGGGGAGGGGGGTTGTCCACCTCTTTTTAAAATATTTTCCTCTGGTATTTGTTAATTTTTTGTTTAAATAGTTCAGTTACACAGTAAAAACTATTAGGCCATCCTTCTAAATTTAGATTTTGTAAAAGCTGGCCACTGACATAATGATCCCTTTGTCCAAAATAGTTTTTCTTTGTATCTCTACTTATATCAGTTGTTTACTGAACCATGTTTAATTCAAGTTTTTTTTCTTGTTCAGTATGCAGTCAGATGGAAGGGGTACACAAGGGGGGAGTTTATTCTTTGTCTACCGAGAAATAATTTAAGCTTTGGAAAAAAAACAAAATATTCAAAAATACCAAAGACAGACAAGACAAGTACAAAAAAGAGCATAAACCAAAAACCAACAACAGAAAATAAAACTTCCATGGATAGCTTCACATTTTGTATTTTGGCAGGCTTTTACAGTTCCCATTATGGTACAGACTCTGGTTCATTGTTGAAGACCATAATTGGACCTGTACAAGTTTGAATTAGGCTGTCATTTGGTGGATGGGGGTCTCATGGACAATCATGCCACAACTCCTATTTTCATATTTACAGCTTCCTGTAAAGTATGGACTAGGGTTCATTATTGAAATATTTAATGAGACCTGTAGAACTTAAATTCCCACTGATATTTGGTGGATGGCTGTTATATAGACAATTATTCCATATCTCCACAGAAAACCAAGAGCCCTTTAAAAATAAGATTGAGCTCATCGTGGCTAACATTAGCACACAAAACCGTACACAGCAAACTAAAGCTCAAACATCATGAACCTGAGGCCAGGTGCTCTGGATGGGTCAGACCTTCCTGCTTTACTTATAGCAACTGTCATGTTACTCGGTGGTCAAAATCTTTGTGTAGTCACAGTACATTGTGGGAGCAGATCAGCTGTTGGAAAGTTTAAGGTTTGAAAGTTGAGCCCCCAATATCAAGGTTTTTTTTGTGAGAAAATTGCAATTGTAAATGAGTAAAATTTGTTCATTAAAGTTGTGTTTAATAGAATAGTTTCTACCTGCTTTCTATAACATTTGCTCCACCACCCACCTCCAACCAAACCAACCATCAGCAACTGTCTGTTGTTTTAATAATGAAGTTGAAAAACAAACAAGCAATATGGAGGCAATTATATATTTCAATTAATCGTTTTTCAATTTTAAATTATATTTCATCAATTTTTTCAAACTTTTAATTCTTGATGTTTACAGGATATGCTTAACTTTGAACTGGAAAAATGAACAGATAAACTTTACTTGAACTTTTGCTTTTTTTTTTCATGGTCGCTAGCTGTTGACATGATGTCTAGGTTTATTTTTGACTATTTTTTCTTATGAAAGCTAGTGCAAATAATTGCCTTGAAGGGTCTTACCTACTTAAATACAACTATATGCAAATATAAAGTATGAATTGTAAATTAGGTTACATGTACAAAATGTACATATCTACTACAATGCCCTCTGGTCTTCAATAGCTTCAAGG
Source organism: Geukensia granosissima (assembly GCA_032357055.1). Lineage (NCBI taxonomy): Eukaryota > Metazoa > Mollusca > Bivalvia > Mytilida > Mytilidae > Geukensia > Geukensia granosissima. The sequence goes on from JAULBM010236327.1 coordinate 14,023, forward strand.
TGAACTGGTTTTTGTGTGCGTTTTCGTGTTGAAATTCTAATTTTGCAGAAAGAACTGGTTGCACATAGTGCTTATAAAGGCTTGATTTTTGTCAGAAAACTTTAAGTATTAATTATATTTTATTTAATAAAAATATTAAAAGTGAGAAATATGTCCCTAACACATCATTCATCATCTGTTTTCCATCTCGTGTAGGATTTTTGTGTCCTTTGTGGAATTGAGTTATAACTGAAAGTGCACTAAATGAAATTTGTGGTATAAAAAAATCTGACTGGGTAATTTCTCAATATAAGAATGCACTCTGACCAAAATCTCAGAAAAGGCATCTTCATTTAAACTACCAAAATCTCCAATTGACTTGCTTTTTTGACATTATTCCCTTTGTTTAAAGACCCCTGGACCAGAGACCAACCTATCATGAAAGGTCACCTCACTAAACATCAAGAACAACTACCCAGATAAACTATACTTAATTACTTAGTCGAAGTTTAAAATGGATTGAAAATTTATTACCTAAAAAGTTTAAAATCTAAATTTTTTGCCAACAGAATTTGTTCTCAAAGGAATATGAGAATACTCATTTGTGCATATATGTACAAGAGATACATGGAGTTCTACAGGAAACACTTATTCCGACAACAGGAAAGTAGAAAATGACCATGTCAGTCATTACAATTTGTGTTCCTGCGTCAGAAAAATTTAAGTGTCATGTGAATTACATACATGTACTATCTTTAGGAAAATATAAAAAATCAGATCTTTACAATTTCTCACTGTAAATTACACTAGAGTTTATGGTTATGAGTTTAACTACAAAATTTATTGAAATATTTATAAAATCCCCATTTCTCTAGTGTCCTTGACTGGGGTGGGCCATGGTTGATGAAAATCATTTCAGACCTGTTAGTTTCTAGCAATTTTTTAAGCAAGGAATATTGATAAGCTCTTTATACTCATTTAGGATATCTGGACTGCTTACTTTAAAATTTTGTTTTTTTAATGAATGAACTTTAATTTTAAAGACTACAAGGGGAGATAAATGCTTTCATTGGAAACTTGGTGGCAAGGTATGCCACCTACAAGGGAAAATAAATGCTTACACTTGAAATCTGGTGGCAAAGTGAGCCACCATCATTGCAAAGAATAAGTATGAAAATCAAAAAGGACTTTTCTGACAAATTTCACCTTTATTTAAAATAAAACTTTTGGGGTTTTTACATAACAATCCATGCTGCCAAAATGTCAACAATTCACAAAAAATTTTAAATGATATTCTCATAAATTGCTCAATAATTGTAAATTTTTCATCTGAAATGAGAAATAAATGTGAACAAAATTTGTCAGCAGTATCATTTATTGAGCCCCCGGGTTTATTTTTTAATTTTTACATTTGGTGTAAATAAAAGAATTTGGAAAAAACCTTTAAAAACTGAAAACCAACTGCTTTAAATTATTTTACACAAAGAAGTCCATAAACCTGATTATGAGGCCACCTCATATTTGAGGCCAGTACTGCAGTTCGTTATTACTGAATCCAAAAAAAGTCAGATATCATCCAAAAGCTTTTTATTGACAGATTTGAATCTACCATTAAACTGGTTTATGTAAGAAATCTGTTTTCTTATACCTACAGGAAGTATTTGTCTATTGTGGTCATTTTACTCTATACTTCCTGTGGTCCAAGTGTCCAAACCTATAAATAGAACAGTTTTATTCAAAATGTATTTCAAGGAAGTTTTTTTTATGGAGAGGTGACATGGAAGTTTGCACAGGATATGGTGCAGATTTTCCCATGTATAGAACTGCAAGTAAAACTCATTTGTTTAATGGATAGGGATAAGCCAACCACGACTGTTTAACAGTTTTGGGATGGGGTTTTTTTTAATCAAATTTCAAATATTCGGTTTAAATTTGCATTTTTGAGGAATGAAGTGTACAGATATAAGCTAAGCGTTCATTCATGAAGTTATTCTTACTTTACATGAGCTACTGCTACTGAAAGGTTATGGCAAATCTATATTTATGAAATAAATGTAAATATGTAAGTTATGTATATATAATTTCTGGAGTAGAGACAAGAAGACCAAAAAAAAGATTCCCAGGTCATTCAAGTTTTTTTTTAAATTTTTACAATTCTATGGAAACAATCCTCAAAAATTTTTTCATGTCAAAAGTTAGTTGTAGGAGAAAGGGTGTCAGTGAAAATGAAGAGGGTATCCCTTTCCTTAAATATTTAAATATAAGATTCTCTGGGTGGGTAAGAAAATTCAGTTTTTTGTTTGGAGGGGGGGGGGGTAGAAGACTTGAACGCTAAAAATTGTTTTCTTCCAAAAATCGATAGGAATCAATATGATTTTTTTTTATTTTATTTTTTTTATCTTAGTTGGGGAGGTCTGCATCCAGATGAATTTCACTTAGTTTAATTTTTAACATTGTTGATTGATATTCAGACAGTTTGTATTAAAAATTTGAAGTTTTGCTGACATATAAGGAAATACATGTATGATTGGGGAATAGAAAGTAGGTACTTAAATAAATTGAAAATCTTTTTTTTGAGTTTAAAAAAAAAACGAGATTTCTATTTTTTTTTATCAATAGAGTAAAGTTGAAATATGATTATGTTTTATAATGAATAACAGTTATTCTGATTAAAAATATACTATGAAATTTAAGCATATAATGCTTAAGATTATTTTTAGGATTTCAATACAAATTTGACTTCAACCTAATAAGTTTCATTTCTAAAATGGCTTACAACCCTAACACTTGACTGGCAGAAATTAAATTCCTAGTTTCAAGTTTCACCATACATGGTACAATAACATTATAAATGTGTCATCTAATTGCATTAGAAAAATTATACACAACTGAAGAATACATAGTATTGATTGATTGATTGATTGTTGTTTAACGTCCAGTGGCAAATATTTCATGCATATTCAGGACGGAAACAAGT
>JAULBM010236655.1:0-27883 GCA_032357055.1 Geukensia granosissima
TGTTGGCCATGGTCTTGTCTGTCCTCGACTTAACGATTTCTGTCTGCCCCTTTGGTATCTTCGAATTCCTTTTAAAGGTCATCCTTGAACTTTGACCTCAAATTGTGTCTTTATATGCTGAACATTTGTGTAGTCTTTCATTATCTGTTACAGGTTTGGAAAATTTCAATAACATTGATGAAGGTCAAAGGTCAAGGTCATCTGCAAACTTTGACCTTGACCTCAAATTACAGGTCTTTATGTGCTGAACAATTTTCCTTTATTTAGTCATTCATTATCTGTTACGGTTTTCGATATATTAGACAAAAACCATAAAATATACCGATTCAAGAACCTTAACTCTATTATTAGTCGCCCAACAATTTTCGACAAAATGTAACAAAAGTAGATTTTGATGTGAGGAACATTTTCCCCATTTATTGTCTGATTCTATCTATTACAGTTTTCGAGAAATCAAATAACTAGGTTGAAGGTCAAAAGTCAAGGTCATCCGTAAACTTTATCCTTGTCAAATTGAAGGTCTTTATGTGCTGATCATTTTTCCTTTTTGATAGTTATTCATTAACTGTTACGGTTTTTGATATAGTGTGTATTAGACAAAAACCATAAAATATCCCGATTCAAGAACCGTAACTCTAATATGAGTCATTAGACAATTTTCTACAAAATGTAATAAAAGAAGATTTCGACATGACGAACATTTTTCCCATTTATTGTCTGCTTCAAGCTTCAATCTATTACAGTTTTCGAGAAAATCCAATAACATGGTTGGAGGTCAAAAGTCAAGGTTATCTGTAAACTTTGACATTGACCTCAAATTGTAGGTCTTTGTGTGCTGAACAATTTACCTTTTTATAGTCATTCATTATCTGTTAGGGTTTTTGAGATATTAGACAAAAACCATAAAATATACCGATTCAAGAACCGTAACTCTAATATGAGTCGCCGTACAATTTTCGACAAAATGTTACAAAAGTAGATTTTGACATGCCAAATATTTTTCCCGTTTAATGTCTACTTCTATGTAACACAGTTTCCGAGGAAAGCCAATAATGGGGTTGAAGGTCAAAGGTCAAGGTTATCTGTAAACTTTGACCTTGACCACAAATTGCAGGTCTTTATGTGCTGAACAATTTTCGATTTATATGGTCATTCATTATCTGCTACGGTTTTCGCGATATTAGACAAAAACAATAAAATATACCGAATCAAGAACCGTAACTCTAATATGAGTCGCCCGACAATTGTCGACAAAATGTAACAAAAGTAGATTTTAACGTGAGGATCATTTTCCTTATTTATTGTCTGCTACAATTTATTATGGTTTTCGAGAAAATCCAGTAACAAGGTTGAAGGTCAAAGGTCAAGGTCATCCGTGACCTTTGACCTTAGGTCCAAATTGTAGGTCATGTGGTCTTATGATCATTAGTGAATGTCCCAAGCCTCTACGACTTACGGTTTCTGAGAAAAAAATTACGACAAGAGTCAACCTTTAAGGGGCGATAACTCAGAAAAACGGTACCCGCATCCTTTCGTTCCAAATTTAATGAAGTTGTATCTCGCGACACTGATCATTTTTTACATTACACTTTATCAGCTATCTTTTACGGTTTATGAGTTTAAGACATAACAAGGTTTTTCGGTTTTGGGGAGATAACTCCGTAACGACAAATATTTAGATTTGCCAGCAACGGGACCGGATGGGTACGATACTTGGTTCCAAACATCAATACGATATGTCGCGAACTGTAAAATATTTCTGGGTTCGAAAAGTGGCGGAAGAATCGAAAGAAATACAAAATGGTCTTTCGAAAGAATCGAAAGACCATAAATATTTTAAGAAGCGTGTTAATTTCACGGATTTTTGGTGACCAGCGAACCACAAAAATCATCTTTGTTGCAGAACTTTCTCAAGAGTTATATTGTTGGAGGAAACAGAAGTATGCCGTAAGAAAGAACTGTCGACCCTACACAGGAAACATGGGTTCTTCTTGTATGCCATTTCGTTTTTAACGGACGTTTGACGCTTTAACAGTGACTTCCAAAGATGCACCGGTTGAGATGTTCATTCTCAACCTGGTCATAGACATATTGTCTGAATGTTTTATTGTTGTGCATGTACAAATTAAGCCTCTTTTAACACTATAGGAACTATTGAAACGTTCTCTTCTCCTATAAATCAAGAATGATGCCTCCCTTTCCAGTCTTATAAGACATGCCCGTGACACCTGTCTCCATCCTTGCATGGTCTGTAATAAAAGCATTAGCCATCAAACCCTCCACAGCATACTTCCATTGGCATGTAACACATGCTTTCTATCCATTATTTCTACTTGTTTTTATTTTGTGTTTGTATATAGGGTTCTCTTTCGTTCATGTGCATTGCTGATTATCTTTTCCCACGGAGCAATAAATGACTGCTTGCTTACCCTTAACCGGCAACCTCCGGGTGTTGGTTGTGTCTGCTATCTCTGTTGGAAATTTTACTCAGCTCTTAAACTCTTGCTGCCGGTTCCAGGGGGCTCAAGGGGCCCAATCCCTTCTTTTTATAATGCAAATATGATTTGTGGCAGTCAAATTGTTTTGCATGCAGGCTAGTATTTATTGGCAGGTCCCCTTTCCAAATGTCAAATCCACATTTGTACGAGTGTTGACAGGTGTCCACCTTTTCCAAAAAAGTCTGGATCCGCCTGTGTGTGTGTGGTATCCTTAATTATCATAATGCAATCAACATAGTTACCAAATTTTTAACTATTCAATGAAAGTATACATTCTTTATAGCGAAGAGTGAAACCAAAAGATTGGATTAATTTTTTTTTACTCCAAGAGGACCGGTATGAAGCCTACTTCGTACAAATATAAAATAAATCAGCGCAGTTATTACCACTGGAATACCAACAGTTTTTTAAACACACGTCTGATAAAAGGTTACAAATATATTGTCAAGCAAGAAATCAAGCATCTTGGATAAATCCTTTTAGAGTTCTTGTTGTTAGAATCCAAGCGGTTTATCAAAAAAATGTTGCTTTTGAAAACCAAATATTTGTATCTTACACCAAGAATTAAACATGTATCAAACTAGTTTATTAGATTTTTTCAAACTGACATATTTCATTAATGACGGAATAAACTTTAACAGAAATGACATGTACAGTATTTCATTGTAACAACGTAAATGTACTCAAAGTTATATTAATTATATCGTGTTTAATGTATTCTATCAGATAAAGATGTGTACAGATGACCATTGTAAACAAGGCCTATGTTCTACATCTTTTTAATCAAACAAAGTTTAATCAAAGCTTTCAGTTTGTCTTTTAATTTAGAATGTGAAATAATGGTATAAAGGGCAAAAAGTTGTAATGCAGTTAGAAGAGGAAAGAGACAATGATACAAATTTAGAAATCTTCTAGAACTTTAAAGCGCGTTTTAAATGCCGATTAAATATCTGCCAGTCATTTAGAAACACTTGGCAGACCCCTCAATGTGAGTTTGCTTGTAAAGATACTTGTGTAATTTTGGAATTCACTAGCGCACAGGAAGATAAAGTTGTTTTTCTTCTGTTGAAAAATCAAAGAAATATAAAAATGTTCTAAAAATCTATGATTTCTTTTTTTGCAATTGAAGTCGAAGACTTTGTCAAGTTAATTTATGTAATGTGATTTACACATAAAAAATATTAATAGGATATCAGTCTGCGGTGGCGACAACATCTTTGTAATGCAGTTCAGTTCTTGCAATATTTGGTACTTATAGATGTTGTGTCTTTCACCAATGATCTCGTTATCAGTACTAATATGAGTTTTCTGCGGGAAGCTTTTCCCCAGTTTCCAGTCGAGTTGAATTCAGCATTTGTGCTGTCTTAAATTACGTTTATTAGTTTGTGTATCAGTTTAAATATTTTTTTAAAAGCTTTCTCGTTGTCAGAGGACAAGCAAATAAAGATTTCAAATATCTTGATTCGCAGAAGAAAAAAATCACCTATTAGAAACGATTATTCTGTACTTGTTATACTTGCAACCCAGGTGTGAAATTATTTGGGTCAAAACGATAATTTAAGGAGGAAGATTGGATATCTATACAAACAATTAATAGAATTCGAAGATACCAAAGGGGCAGACAGAAATCGTTAAATCAGAAGACAGACAAGACCATAGCCAACAAGAAAAGAACGAAAGACAAACATAGTACGCACAACACTACACTGAAAACTAAAGCTAGAGTAACACAGGGACGTATATAGACATATATATATATATACGTCCCTGAGTAACACGAGCCCTACAAAAACCAGGATCATTTCAGATGCTCCAAAAAGGTCAGCAACTCGATCTCCACTAGTGGCGTAGGTGTAAAGTTTATTTAACATCATGATATATGTCCAATTAATGCACATACTTTAGGCAAAATTATGTTCAATATTAATTATCCAAAATATCAAATGTCACCAACAAGCTGTCGAAAAATTTGTCTAAATTCAGATATTATTCTGCGCTTAATCAATTAATTGTATAAAGCTAACGATTGTCTTCTTTAACATTGGCAATTATCAATGTTGAATATGACTTTTTTCCGAGTCTTTTTATATACTGCTTGGCTACAATTCGTCCTTACTTGTATTAATGAAGTTTAAGGTAGAAATATGTGTGCAACTTTAACTTCAAAGCCAACGACAATTTCATATTTCTATTGCCCTAAGAACAATCATCTTCCCAAGTCAAGGATTTACTATCCACTTCGCTCCCCCTTCACATGGGGAGGATGTAAGAACAATATAAACAACGTTCTTCTGCACCAAGCAAATATTAATACCATCAATGCAACTCACTTGTATTTATATTATGGCCTGCATAATTTTAAAACTGTTTATGTACATGTTGTAAATGTTCATCATTTTCTTTATTTGAGAGATTCTTTTTGATCCTTTTTTTTCCTTAACATTCTGTTTTCTCGCCCCATTTAAAGTCGACAACTTATCCTTAAATTGACGCTTCCGTTTCGTACTTTAATTACCAGTGTTTTACTCATCTTCAACAAATCCTATCTTTTTTAAAAATACATGTATTTTACCTTTATGATTTTATTACATGAATTTCATCATTAACATAATAAAAATCAGTATCACACGGATGTGATAGTATGCGCAGTTCATGTCACTTACCATGAAACATGACTTTTTCCCAATTCAAAAACTTGTCCCATGCAGATCAGTATATAACGTGTTTTCTGGTACTTTTCACAATTTTTCATAGAAATATGTGTGTCACCACTTATTTTTATATATTGATTACCGGGTAATTAAAAGGAATTCGAAGATATCTAAGGGGCAAACAGAAATCGTTAAGTCGGAAGACAGAGAAGATTATGACCAACAAAATAAAACGAAGGACAAACATAAAACACAGGACATTTCACTGAAAACTAAAGCTGGAGTGAGTTCATGTTCTCCGGAAGGGTAAGCAACTCCTGTTCCTTTGAAGTTAAGTTATGGATTAAGAATCCACATGGCAATCAATTTACATAGCAACAACACTTTAAAACTAGAGACTAAGAAGGTTGAGCCTGTATCGCCTATCTGACATTTCGCCAAGAAGTTTTCAAAGCAGAAGACTTTTTAATGAATCAGCAAATCAGAAACAAGATTTGTTTGGCAGGCCTTGTTTTTGTCCGATTGGGACTTAATGAGGAAACTTTGTAAAGGAGTTTCTATTGATTCTCCACATTAAATATCAATCCATTTTACCAAGGTGCTTCAGATAATAACATTTTTAATGTATCAACGAATAAGAAAAACAAAGAATTATCCGTGGCAGCCATGTTTAGTTTCTGATCAGGACAAAATGAGAAAATCTTATAAAGGACATTCCACAGATGCTCCATATCAAATATTATTCCATTTCGCCAAACATTTTCAGAGGAGATTTTTGATGTATCAGCCAATCAGAAAAAAGAATCGTCCATGGCAGACATGTTTAGTTTTCGATCACAAAAAATGAGGAAACTTTAAGACCTTCCACAAATGATCCATATCAAATATTAATCCTTTTGGCCAAACGGTTTTCAGAGGAGAAGATTTTTAAATGTATCAGCCAATCAGAAAAATGAATCGAACATGGCAGCCATGTTTAGTTACTGATAAGGACAAAATGAAGAAACTTTATAAAAGACTTTCCACAGATGCTCCATATCAATATTAATCAATTTGGCCAAGTGGTTTCTGAAAGGACGATACATGAATCCGCCATAGCGGCCATGTTTTTATCAGATCAGAAGGAAACGAGTAAACTTTGTAAATGACCTTCCATAGATGCTTCCTTTAAAGTATGGTTCTATTTAGCTTAGTGGTTTCAGAGGAGAATATGACAATGTAAAGGTTTACAGACGATGGACGAAAAATGATGACAAAAGCTTACATGGCCTTTTGCCAGGTGAGCTAAAAAGGAGATAAGAGATAATATTATATCAGTTTGAATTTTTTTTTCTAAAGTTAAGGACTATGATTTCCGGATGATTTATTTGACACCAAGTTTTCATAAGTGTCCTTATAAGTAGCGTTTTATTGCATGCGAGATATTCTAAATGTTCCACCAAGCCGCGCTCAAAATGCAAAATTACCAATGTTGAATCAATATGGAGAATTTGTGTATGCTGTATGTACATTTCAAGGAGTAACCTCTCATCAGTAGCATTATAATAAAAAACATAGAAAGACCAAGATCCAAACGTAGCAAAAAAAGCACCCAAATCCAAACAAATCGACATCAGGTGCAAAATCCGATGGCAGGTTCAACTACTAAGTTCAATACTTTTCGAGGACCTTCCGTATATAAGTGTTTTTAGAATTTTAACAAATGCAGCAAATTTCTGTAAAACATAGCTTTTAACTAACATTTTAACTATTATCGAGAATGGTCGCCATAAATATTGCAACACAAACAATGTAAGAAGTGCCATATTTCAGATGTGGATACTAAAGTACTCCAAAAAGACCCAATGGAAATTTTAAATTCAAGACATCTTTCCAATAAACATTTGTTTTTTCCACACGCTATACACGATACCATACGCACTTCTCAAATCAAGACTTAAAGATCTAATTTATAGTTGCTTTCTCACAAAAGAACAAAAAAAAACTATGCAAATACATCGTTGTTGACATACCTAAGACATACTTTATTTAAAGCAACAGTAAGTCAAAAAACAATAAAGGTTAGATTTCCTAATTGACAACATCTTTGTTTTGTTTGGAGGATGAGTTTCCCAGCAGACAGGCGGCACTTATTTTGCTCATCTCATCGCCCTTTATTCGTTACTAGATTGGGGCAGACTTTCTTCAAGAGCTATCACAGAAAAAAAAGAAAGAAAACAAAAACATTTAATTTCAATGCACAATTCGGTGAATATTTTCATTTCATCTTCCCAAAATGAGCTTGAAATTAAATACACAGCAGACACTCCAAAGTCTGTCTCATTCCTTGATCTTAATCTTGAATTAGACAACATAGATAGGCTTCACACACAACAATATGACAAACGTGATGACTGCCGACTTATTGTTTATATGCAGTAACATTCCAGCTGCCATGGCGTATGGCGTATACATCTCCCAGCTCATACGTTTTTCAAGAGCATGTGTCCAATATAGCGAATTGCTAGACAGAACAAGGTCTTTAACACAAAAACTGCTCAGACAAGGATATGATGTTCCTCGGTCATCAATCCAGAAATTTATTGGTCGCCACCACAATATTGTCGGTCGGTATGATATATCAGTTTCACAGATAAAAACTGACATTTCCCTGTGAAGTTGTTGAGTAAACTTTTTTGTGGGATCCACATTGTTCATATTTGTATTTTTGTTTTTAAGTTTTATATGTGTGTTATGTTCCGTCTTTGTCGTTTTCTCGAGATTGCCATTTTATCTGGCCCTTCTATTTCCTTTTGCTTCCTCTTTATTCAATATCATTAGCTACAGTTGATATTCAAAGTAAAAATTGATTGATTGGTTGATTCTTACTTAACGTCCAGCGGCAAATATTTCATGCATATTCAGGACGGAGGCAAGATAACAAACAATAAATCAATGTGTAGACTGCGAGCAAGAGATCGGTAAGGAGGGACTTTTAACCTGCCAATGGAAAAATTGTGGGATATATAAGGACGAAAAATTTAACCATGTAACTAGCCGCCCACTAACCACTCAAAATGAGGTGTTAAAAGGAGTCTTTAACGTGTGTATGACGTGGCATTGCCTAAACACGGGGCGTCTTTAACGTCACCCTCTCGACTGGTTGTGAAATTATACATTCCCCACAACCATGGACGCCCCTTTTAGAGGACTACTGCCTTCAGGAAGGAGATACCTAATGCCTATTCTTTTCCCGGCACAACCTTTGCGAAGGGGAGTACGAGTATTTATACAGCCAGCTCGAACCGGACGCCCCTTTATCGGGGTTCTACCTGCAGGCGTAGAAACCAAACGCCCTATTTCTATACCCCCGTCGCCCTCAGGGATCAAAGTAAAAAGATTTGGTACTGATAAGAGTTTACTCCTCGAAATGTAAATATAACATATCAAGATTCACCATGCATATTTATTCAACATTGAACAAACTGTTTTGTCTGTCTGATGATAGACATATATATCCTATATAAATTTGTTATATGACAATATGGAATAAAAAACAAAAACATAAAGTATGATGATATAGGAACTTAAAAGCTTTCAGCAAAATAGTACATGTACTCTAATGGATCTTGTAACGTGGGTGAATTTCGAAGGATTCTTCACGGTACGGGGATGCAAACAATAAATACCATAAAACTGTTGAAGTGTATGTAACAGTTACGTAATTCTTTAGTATAAAACTGGGTAGATTTGTCAATGGACAAATTTGATCATTATATCTGTTCATTTAAGCATGAATGCAATTTGAATATCTATGAAGACTGAAAAACATAAAGTTCATAAACACACTTGAAATGCATCAAGAATTATCTACAACTTATATATGCAAGACGCGACAAAATGTGTTGACAAAGTAAAAAGTTATATTTACTTAAAAGATCTGATAAGGTCAGTGAGTCAATATGTTTGTCTATAATTTTTAATCCAGCACATCTATTATTCAGTTCAAATTTTATTGAATTTTTCTGCTGTTTTAAAACCTTACAGGTAAATATATTAACAAAGTTGGTTTTTTTACTGTATAAATATGATATTTATCAACTAGCTGAACTAATTAAATAGTTTTCCGGTTTCGCTTTAATTTGTTCTCATGAGGTAAGATTATTATAAACACTTAGGTAAGATTATTGACAAACATGGCTTCAGGTGCGGATTTTAGGTAAGAATAATTTTCTTGTATTAACGAAAATCATTTTAACGATAAACGGTGGTTTTTGTCTTGCCAACAGACAAGGAACCAAAACGTTCAATTATGGGTTACTGTTTCATATGTAAAAATACATGGTTAAACAATGAATTCCAGCTCTGTAATAAAGCAATTATTTGTTAGTATACTGAATATCAATGCGTTGTTTTAACATTAGGTAATGGGATATAAGTAATAACTGTTAAATGTTCAGGCATCCTTAATCAACAAAGGAGGCCATAAAAGTTCAAGTGTTGCGATTGCTATGTAACGGTACATGCACCTAAGCTTTTCTTTGTCAACAATGAAGTGTTTTTGTTTAAATAAGATAACGTTTCCTCAACCGTATTTTTCTAGTGTATGGTTATGAATTTTAGTTTCTTAACTACTAGCTTAAGTGCTTAATTATTCAACAAATAGATTTGGATTTGTTCAGTTCAAAACCTAACAGTTCAGTAAGTGTTTAAGCTATTTATTTTTTATCTTTCAAGTTTTGATTCATAAACGTGCGAAATATGTGAAATGATAGTCTTGAAGAAACAACCAACAATGTGGGATTTTCTCGTTCCAATGACCAACATTTGACTTTCTGGTGGGACATGTACTAGAATATCCTATCATATGAGATAACTGTACTCTGCAGGAAGCCAATCTTTTAAAGAGTTACCAAGTTGAGGTTGGGATGATTATTGTAGGGCTGAGAGTAAATCCTCGAAATCGAATTTGTATATATGCGGAACTTAGATGCAAACTTTGAATAAAGAGACGGGAAAACATATTTTGATGATTCTGTTCAAAATAATACACTATACCTTTTTCACAGTAATGAAGAAAATTAAAACAGTTCAAACCTGAGAAATCCGACGACTTTTGATAATTTTAGGATCTCATTTTGTAACACAATTTCATATGAGAAGTGTTTTTTCCTAGTACCTTACGTTTATGGAATGACTTAACTTCGTCAACTAATCTAGTCTGTCTGTAAATGTGTTCAAAAAGTTGTTAAATTCTGAGCTTAAAAAGACACCTGTGTATTTCAGTGAATGGAAACGGTAAATGTGTTAAAAAAGTTGTTAAATTCTGAGCTTAAAAAGACACCTGTGTATTTCAGTGAATGGAAACGGAAAAGAAAATGTTATTTTTGTCAGCTAAATCTAAATTATCATTTGCAGCTTAATCATTTATCTGACACGTTAAAATGTCAACACTGTAATGACTCCTGTGGGGATACTCATAATTTTTTTGTTCTGTGTTCGACATATAACGTTCAAAAACAGGGACTCAAAAATGCAATCGAAGAACTTGGTGTCGAATATCTTTTTGGTAGTGACTCTCTTGATTATGAACAAAATGTAAAAATGGTATCTGCTCTTCTTTCTTTTATCAAATGCAGTAAAAGGAATTCGAAGATACCAAAGGGGCAGACAGAAATCGTTAAGTCGGAAGACAGAAGACCATGGTCAACGAAATGAAACGAAAGACAAACATAGAACACACAACACTTCACTGAAAACTAAAGCTGGAGTAACACGAACCCTACAAAAACGAGGGGGAGTTCAGGTGCTCCGGAAGGGTAAGCAACTCCTGCTCCACTAGTGGCACCCGTCTAATGTTGCTATTTATATACGTCAGAAAAGTCTCCATGTAATGATACAACATATGAACATAAATCTTTAATTTAAATTTGATAATACGATCAACATAGTCCTAGAGATTGAATAACATAGTAAAAAATATCTTAACAGTTAAACTTAAACGGCGCCACGTCTACAAATAAACTTGAAATTTTTCTTCAAAAATTTAGATGTCTCCATAAGAACTTTGACACTGATAATATAACATTCCTTGACATGAATTCGAATTTGCCCTTGTGTAAATTGAAGTCAGCAGCACAATATCTAAATATCAATGAACAAAATAGCAACAAATACGCAAAGTTAAAAAAAATAGTCTTTGGTATATTCAATGTTGTTTAGAATTCGAGTAACGATTCATTGCATCTCATATATAACTGATGTTATTAAAAGCTGACAGCGAATACAACAGCCATTAGTATTATATTTTCCATTTGGCAATGTAGAAAAATAAGTTGTTTAATAGAAAGTGGCTTGCAATTACTCTACCGTAAAATGGGTAACTGATTAGGACTAAAAACAAACATCATTTGCAATCCAGTCCATTCGAAACAAGATAAAATCACAAATCAATTTCAAATGTTTGATATTAATTTACCATTTAGAAATCATGGTGTAGTTTATGATATGTTAAGCAGTAATTTTTCCTATAAAGAGTAAATGATATTTTATATCTTTTGATTTTACGGTTTAGTACTCATTTATAACAGGGTAAACAACGAATGTTTGTTATATGGTTTATTCGAATTGTCCGCAGCCTTGATCTTTTGGTAAGGTCAACATGGCGGTTTTACAGTATTTTATATTTTCATGATTAATTTTAAAATACAAAATTGGATATTACAAACCAATATTTATAAGTCCTTTTAGACCAAAAAAATTTCATATGATGAAAACATGGATTGAGGTTACATTTCATTCAGACATGTTTTACTAGAAAAAGTCAACGCTAATGAACATATTTTTGCAGCTGATTTATAAAATAGACATTGTTTCCATTCCAACGAGTAAAAGATATGTGCATCAGTACCCATATATGTTCAGATCAAATCCCTTAACAATGTTCTTTTAACACTGAGTTCAATGGAAACGTCGAATTGTAGAGTGAGACCAATATATTCCGTTACATCAAAACCTCTTTAAGTATTCAGTTGAAACAGATAAAAAATTTACTATGTTAATTGGATGCTTACATTTGATTTAAAAATATTAACATAAATGTACCAATGATTAACAATATGAGTTGTGTTCCTTTATTCTTACTTACCCCTTTAGAGATGTTTTGATATAACATGTCAAAATATTCTGGGTTCCTTGTGAAAATCCAAAGCGATCTTCCTTCGGGACCTCTCGGATATAGACTCAGGTCAGGGCAAAAGAATTTAGTTGGAATCTCCACTAAATTACCGCTTACGATATTGAAATCTTGTTTGCGTGTTTTATTTAAATTTTTGTATCCTAGTAGATCACCTATATTTTAAAAAAATTAATATAGATACTTAAAATATTCTATTCTTATCGTTAACGGTTGAAAACAGAAAAAGAATATGTATAACGTCACTTCCGTTGTTGTTTCTTTGAGAATGGGAAGACGTCATATTTGTTTCCATTGATTTGCAAACGTCACTTTGGTCAGGGCAGTTCTCAAATATGGCGGATGTTATGAGACCAATCGCAAAGGAGAAGTCATTCGCTCTGACCTGGGGCTATATTGTAGTGAAATCTATGGAACGAAAATATTTCCCCAGGATGCCAGGTTACTTGTTATAGAAACTTAAATGATTTTTAATGATTTTTAAAATTGAATAAAATTTATTCATACAAACTTAAAACATTTACTGCAGATGTTGAGTACGGTAGCGTGGATCAAGTTAACACGATTCTTCCGCCTGATTTCAATTCTTTACAGAATTATGAACATATCAGGAAACAATCTGTATAAGAATTGATTTTCCATGAACTATGGCTTCAAACGTAAGGTTCCAACTGCTATATGAAAATGAATTATAACATGGGATAAATGCCAGAGAGACTGCACTCCAAACAAGAAAACCAGAGGACAATTTACAAATCTACAACAGTACGGTGCAAAATAATATTCCAAGTAAGAATACTTTGCTTTTCATCGAATCAAAGATGTGAATATATCTAAAAGTGAATATGACACATGAAGAATGATACGTTTAAGTTTCATTCAATCAAAGATGTAAAAGTTGACATGAGATTATTTATACTTTGATTTTCATTGATCTCAAAATGTGAATTTGGCATATGAAAATGATTCTTTTTCATTTAAGCAAATTGAAACTTTGAATTTTCATTAAAAAGGAATCGTAAATATAGCAAATAACATATAAAAATTGATGCTTTATATTAAAAAGAAAGAATATGGAATATTTGCCAGAAAGACACGATCCACATCTTGCATACACATGTTATATCAAATTTTTAAAAGGCGAATGATACTGCGTGTAAAGCGCTTTTCTTGATTTACCTTCATCAAACACACTAGGGGCCAAAAAAGAAAGATCAGTTATACTTTATTTGACAATTAGAGAATTTTACAAATTAAAATATTTTTAAATGACATAAAAAAATTAGTTAAAGATGAATTTTCCAAATAGTTTCCTCATAGCACTTTTTAATTTCAATGGCAACTATTATTCTAATGTGTTAATTTTGCGTAATATTTTTATTACCGCAATTTAGTCAAAACGTGTTTTATGGGTTTTTTTTATCAGTTTTATGCAAATTCGAAGCACGAAGCACTGAACAAAAAACAATATCAACATAAATCAGAACTAAAACAGATAATTTCTAAGTTTATTCAATTCTGTTGTTACATAATATGATCTTTCCTTCGATTCCAGTTTCCATTGGTTATATATTTAAAGAAAATTACTCTTTAGAGAATTTGAAAACTCCCATAATGCTGATATGCCATCCACCATACAGTAGATTTAAGGTGATTTAAAAGGATAAACAGCCTTATCAGACTAACAATGGATTGCCTTTTAGTTAATATACTGCTGGACGAGAGCTAAGCTCTATGCAATTTGCGTAAATAAAACTTTTTAAAGTGTTTATTACATTGTAAAGGTCGCCATATTTTATCACATATTTTTGTGTGGGTATGTGAAAACTAGACAAATGCAAAAAATTCACAAAATGTATTCAGTGAAACTGAATTTTTTCTTATAAGCATGAATTATTTGAAAAGAGTAAGAGATCATGTTGACGATATCCTAGGACTAAGTTGTGTCCCACGACTGTCCTACGGTATATCTTTGTGATAAGTCTTATGTATGCTTGTCCTCTGCTGGAAAATTCGTCCAGTAAACTGAACAAACGCGTTGTCACATAATCATTATTGTATTATCCTCCTCTGTATAATTGGTTTTTTGTATTTGTGTTACTTTAAACAAAAGATGTTCTCTGTTCTTTTTGAAAAATCAACTTCAGTTTAGATTTGAGAGGAACATGTGGAATGGCTGCATAAATGGTGGAAAAAGAGAAAAGAGATCTTGATTTAAAAATGTCCATAAGATTTTTGAAGTTCTTTCGATTTACGGCTTTTCTTTCTTAGTTTGTGTCGTAGTATATCTGGCCTTGATAGTAGTAAAAATTATGAATCGATGTTAATTTAATGGATAAGCAACGTTACTTTTGTTATCCAGTACCCTTTACTTGTTTTAAGGACATTTTCGGGGGATATAACTGAAAATCACAGTTATTAACCTGTCTTATGTATTTAAAAGTTTATCATCTACTGGACTAAGTAGAGAAAGTTTTAAGGATATAGTTCTATTGCTCAGGGAGGAGGGGTGATACTAAAAATTTTGTACTATAATATGTATACAAACTTACAAATCGGTATTGAACGCCGATTCTTATGAAGAAAAAGCAAGCCATCCTCTGCCACATGTGGAAAGTCGCTGGGTTTACACCAAATCGTGAACAAATATGGACAATGTATTATAAACATGATGCATTTATTTGTGTTATAATACATCTTCACAAAGTAACTTTGATTTTGATGGACATTCACCAAAAAGTTCTCTGTTTATATTTTTAAACAAATATGTTTAAACATTTATGACACTCTTCAAATTTAAATTTTCTAGTGATTTTCAAGATAAGCAAGAAAGCGACGATCTCATTTCAGACACTGAGAGAAGCGTTATAAAGATAAATGGGTCTATCTCAGCGATAAGTGATGGCGTCGGCGTTGTTTATATCGTAATTGAAAACTCATTATTGGACTTTTCATTCGGTAAATTTCATGGAGGAAAAAACAACAGTTAAATAAAATCTTCAGTATTAATTTGAAGGTATGACCTCGTTTTTCTGTATACGCGGTTTTAAATTCTTTTGTCAATTTGTTTTTATTGCTTGTAGTTAAATCAAAATGAACGTTTCTTGGAATATATTTAATAAAAAAGGCTTGAAATCAATCTTGTAACATTGTCTTAGTAATTCTCACAGCTACAAAGATTATAGTTTCAAATTATATCACAAAAATTTCTAACAAAATATTCTCAATATAAAGTTGTAGAAAACTGTTTCAGTTTTCCATTGGTTTATGTATCGAAGATCGAAATAGCGAGTCAATTTAACTTTCATGTGCACGATCTATTGCTATTGTTTTATGCGGTGTTGACGACACTCGTTTCGGTGCAGCTAATGGTCATAAAATATCATAATCCGTTCCCTTTACATAATGACTTTTGAGCTTTGAAATTTAAAAGAACTCGCTTGATGCATAATACTAAATTGGTAAAAACTATAAAAAAAAAATTAAATTCAAAACTGATAAAATTTTCAAAGACGTAGTCAGGAATGTACTTTGTGCAGAAATAATAGAATTTACAGTGTTTTTTTATGATAACGCAAAGTTTGCACGTATTTCTATAATTTTATTAAAGATTCCGAGCTTGACTATTTGTCTATACTTTATATTGAAAACATATTTTTGTAATTGATTGAGAAAAATGACTAATGTATCTTTCGGTAAATATCTGGAAAAAAACATTAACAAAGCGGCAAAATACAATTTAAAATAACAGACGGGGTAGTAGCATATCATGTTCAACACCACTGCATGTCATGAGTGTCTGTCCTAAGTCAGGAGTCGAGGTCATTGGTTGGTCTTTGTTTTTATAATTATAACAATGAGGCAAGATTTGCTTAAATTTACGTATACTTTGTTAAAGGCCTTGTGACAATCTCTAGCAATTACCGCCATTTCTATGGGCGATGGAGTATTATCTAATTGACATTTACACCAAATCTTCCCTTTTGTATATTGTATGCTTCATACAGAGTGTAAAATTGCTAATATTTAAATATTATCAGTTCTTTCATCTCGAAACGTCACCAAAATAATATATCAAGCTTATTTTAGAAGATGAAAAAATCTCATTCTGGCAAAAATTAAAATAAAGTACTTCGACATTTTATGAAAACTTGAATCACTTTTCTGGAATTAATAATATTTTTTAATTTGTTCACTTAAAAACTGTCGTTACTTGTTTAAACTGAAGTGCAGACGCGGCCTATAATTGAGTCATTCAGATAATCCAAAACTTTAATATCTGCTTTATCAAGTTCTGAACCTGTTAACATTTACGTTTAATATAAATGTATCTGCTTTTTTCTTGCAATAAACTTTGATTTTTTAAACGATTCTTACCATCAAAAAGTCTGGATACATTATTCTAGACGATTTTTTATTCTTAATGGAAGCTTATCGGTATAAACATGAAACAAATTGCAAAATCCAGGCTAATAATTATCTGTCTTGTATATCCCAATTTCAAATGTCTTTCGTTTTAAATTAAAATGCATTTTTACAATAATTCATAAAAGAATCAAAATAGAAGACTTCATTTCACCTAATGACCTTATCAAAACCGACTGTGAAAACGAGCTTATAGAGGCATATTTAAACAATCATTTCAAGATGTTGCGTTAATCAAATACAGCTTAATACAAACATATTCAGCTTTATATCTTATTTAAAAATATTGTTTAAAGATACAAAAAATCGGGATTGAAGTCTAAAATTAGAAAAGATCAATGGGTAACCACTTAACTAGTAAAACCCCAACACAGGTCCTATGTTTATGTTCCAAGTCCAGTGTAGAATACCCATGCGAAATATAGAAGTGCATAGCCCAAAGAGACAAGACAAATTTGAAACAATCTAAAAGATAAAAAGACAACAAAAGGAACAAAGGCTTGGAATCTACGTACTACTTTTTTAGAACAGGAGTGGAATCAGATGCTCTATAAGTGTTAGCATCCCTTGTCTTGCGCGCTACACCTATCGTGGAATCCTTAAACTCTAATCCGGGTTACCGTCAATCTGAGAAGAGGTCAACTTATTTTTGTATAACCGTTAACAGGACTAGGTCCATTACTAGGTGAGATACACTAGTAACATATTGATCAACCAATTCGTGGTGGCGACCATATAATACGAATGCAACTTCATGATTTTGCTCCTAAATTTAAGCCATTAAAACTCCGTTATCGTTATCACTTACAAGCTAACCGTAATGGAACATCAGCTTCCATATAAAAACGGATCTTGTCCCACTGCAGTAGATTTTTAACCATTACTGACTATCTCAAAACTGACAATGAGAAATGGCGTTGGAGGCTTGCTGATTTAGGAACTCTTTTCCATATCGTGAAATCTAAGTAATTTGTATTTTATTTGAATTTTATAAAGTTCCGTTCATATTTCGGCATATTCAGTTAATATTTTTTAGCCTATAACTTGATTTCAAGCTTGTCATCTACATATGTAGGCGGAAAATTACAAATGATATCATTTGAATTATTTCAAAATCTTTTTAATCTTATTTACAATCTTGTCATCGCTTTCAAAGACACAAAAAATCAAAATATGCGATCGATCCCTGAATCCGATTTCCTCATGTTGAAATAATTATTCAACCATAAATAGGGTATAAGTTACGTTATTAAAACGCAACTTGAAACGAATATCACCACGATTTTTTTAGCTTTACTGAAGTACTAAGCTAGGAGTTAATCCATGCAGTCGCTGCTGTATCAATAACATTAAGGCACACAGCATGTAGAGTCGTATAATTTACTGGCGATGAACCTCTCTTTCTTTATTATTTTTTATTTCAACATAATGATTGTTTAGGTATATTTTGTGTAATTTTTTTAAGTGTGTCTTAAGTTGTATTTTTTAGTTTTGTTTTGGGATCTTTTATATTTGTACCTATTGATACCCCGCCGTCATGTCGCATGCCTGTCCATTTTCAGGACTCGTTGTCATTGATTTGTATTTTTTTTATCAATTTCACTTTCATTGTTATATTTACAAACATCTGGATATTTCGGCCATCACGTCTATTTACACCTAGTTTTGGTCGGGAGATTTATTGAAAAGCCTTGTATTGTGTTGATCTTTAGATTTGAAATTTTAGTAGCTGCTAGGTAGGATGCGGCTCGGTCTTTGATATTTGCATATTTTCCTTTATCACATTAGAAACATCAATCTCTTTTAATTTCATTTCGGTAAAATATCATTTACGATTTACAAGATTTACAATTTTTGTTGATTTTGTTGATATATATTCAACACTAATTTATTAATTTTGCATGTATTGAATATACGAAAATATAATCTTAATAAAATAAGAATGAAAGATATAAATAATAAAATATTTTAAAATTTCCTTCATGTTGCGTGTCTTTTGTCCCTTAATCATTTATCAAGCTTTGCGCTGTCAATTTTCTTCCTCACCACGATAAAATTCTCACAATGACTAGGAATCTGTAATTGCTTTCGTGTCACTTAATTCTTTTTCTAAAACAGATAACGAGTTTTGAAAAATGAAATATTATTTTATCCGAACACTTTACTTGAATGCTATCCTATCAAAAGCAAAGACAGATTTTTTCGTTTTGGTGATTGCAATCATTTGATGTGTTTTGCAGTGCCGTGAAATTTGATTTCTGAAACAGAAATATGTTTTATGAAACAGTAAGAACTGCACAAATATCAATCATAATTGCTTACTAATAAAACTTATCATTTTCCTTTTCTGAAAAAAATATGCATTGTAGGTCATAGTTTGATAATCTGTTGTCATTTCTAAACAACCATTTGCTATCAAATGAATGACGTTTTAAAAATGCCACTACAGATATAGTTGTGTTGAATAGCTTCCCTTGTGCATGATAAAGTTTTTTTTAACATTTTCAGGTTTATAACCCCCTTATCAGCTGCGCGTGTGGTTTTCCTCTTTAGCTTAGTCGGTAGAGCAGTTAAATCAGGTTCGAAGGGTTCCGGCTTCGATCTCTAGTCGTAAAAAGGACAAGGTACGATAAGGGCCTTATTTGACCCATTATTCAATTTGAAAATAAACTTGCATTTAATTTCCTCTTTTTGTTAAAATTAAGTTAAATAATGATCTTTCGGAAAACTAATTCAAATATGCTTATTAAAATGTTTTTGACCTCTCAGTGACATACCATTTTAAGGCAAAAACGACAATTCTTTCAAACTAATGATTTTTAAAACCTTTTGTAAAATGCGAAGTTTCATTATTTTACATCAAGATAGGCCATATTGCAGAACAATCCTAAGAGTTTTATTTTTTGGGCCAAAAAGGATACTTAACGTACCTTGTGCTTTTGGAGATAAATCATGTCCTTAGTCACAGCTTTTTCTCGGGGTTTGAAGTTGGTATATTGACAAATCATGTTCTGCTATAAAAGTTGCAAAACAACTGACCGCAGTAAAGACATAATCGCAGCTTTCTTTGTTTTTTCCGTTGACCTTAATGGCTTAAAAATTATATTATAAGACTACTATGCAGGCATGAAAAAACATATCGGTGATTTTTTTTCTGTTTTTTACGTTATAAGAAAAATGACGTCACTGACAATATAGACGTCTCGATAGATATTTAACAATCACGTTAAGAAGATCAACGATAATCTCTCAGCACTAAGCAACAACAACAACAAAAAATTAAGTCTTATTCCTTCGCATGAGCAACCCTTTTTGCTTATGTAGTTCAGATGAAATGCAAAAATGCAAAACTATCGATACTGTCGTTATTGATAAGGTCTACCAACCACAATCGTCGTCAAGTAGTTTGAATCAAGTGTTTGGACATCCCGGTTGCAAGAGGTATGTTGAATATCATGAGTTTTTTTATTCATTTAGTTCCTTGTCTTAAAACATTAGAACATGAATGCTTCCCCGGTCTAAAACATAGGTAGATGAATGCTTGCCCGGTTTAAAACATTGGTAGAGGAATCCTTGCCTGGTTTGAAACTTTGGTACATGAGTGCTTGCCGGGTTTAAAACATTGGTACAGGAATGCTTGCACGGTTTAAAATATTGGTACAAGAATGGTTGACCGGTAGAACATATTGGAACATGAATGCTTGTCCGGTTTAAAACATTAGTACAGGAATCCTTGTCCGGTTTAAAACATTGGTACATGAATGCTTGCCCGGTTTAAAACATTGGTATAGGAATGCTTGCCCGGTTTAAAAAATTGGTACATGAATGCTTGCCGTCTGCGTACAGGTCAGTTTAATATTGATTTTTATTTTGTTGTAATGAAATATATATATTTACAATTATGATTGTTGATTCTACCCTGTTCTATACTGTAGGCCAGCATATCCTTTAAAAATTTGATAAAATATGCTTTTTTTCTATTTTAATTATTGCATGCTGAATAAAAACATTTCACACATTAATAAACAAGTGATTCTAGCGACAGTGAACCTGCACAGTAAATTTAGGATTTTAACTTCTAAAGTACATTGTCAGAAGCTAAAAGACCAGGTCTGTTTTGACTAGAAAATTCAGATGCAGTGAATAAGGTCGAAAACAAGTGAAAAAGAACATCTTAATTTTCTTAATTTACTCGAATCAAAGCAGAAAATATATGGAGACATATAGTGGCAAGGTGAGGGGGTTGAGTTTTGAAATAAATCTAATGAGGTACTACAAAAAGGTGAATAAATAATCTTATTGATATCAGCTTTATGCATGTTTGAGGTATAGGTTAGACCCACAGTCCTGTACAAGTAATAATCTAGTTTATTATGAATCATTTGACGATTATCGAGGAAACATACAATGTAATCTATTTCTTTTTGAATGTTCGAATCGTCATGGGGATTACAATTACATAAAAATGACGAAGATAAGATGTCACAGTCTGCATTATGCTTTGAGATAAATTGACATTAAACTTCCATTCCATTATTTACAAGGTATAAATGACTGACAACATTTGTGTTTAACTTTAAGAAATGAAAACGACGGATATTCTGCAAGCGTGTTTCATTGTGTATGCGCTAGAAATGAAGTATAACTATGTCTAGAATTTGAATACAAATGGCAGCAACGAATAACCTACCTGCATAGTAAATGGTTTTGCCACGAGTGTTCGAGACCGTAATTGTTCATAGTTCTTAAAGTATGGTTTTCACAACAGAAAAACGCGTTGTTCCTTATATCGTCGTTGACGTTGATCGTCACGTCATTTCCTACTGGGAAATTAACTTGAACTTATTCACCTTCAAATATCGATTCTTTCTTTGCCAGGATAGCTTAGTATTGTAATAAGTGACGATAATATCAGAGAGGCCATTAACTAAACCCCCAATTTTATTAATGGGACATATACCTTATTTTATTTGTTTGTCTGTTTTAAGCTTAAGGAAAACGACATTAATGTTACTCAGCTATTAAAGTGTATCAGACATCAGAGATGATTGATGACTGCTTGTTGTGAGGATATCCGTTGACGACATATTTTTTCATATGGAAACAAATCACATTTTCAATTACAGATTAACAAACACATCGTTGAATCATATTTCCATTTTTTCAAAGTTATAATAATCAGAGAAAATCCAGACGGAGATGTAACTGAATGTAATTTTTTCCATAAATTTTATACTGCCTCGGAGATGAAATGATGATAGTTTATTCGCCTCTACCAACGATCGGGTCCAAACAAAGATTTTGAAATTCGTATATGTAGCTTTTCCGCCAGGCATGAAGCATTTAGGACAGAGAGCAAAGAATGGTCGACCCAGAATGAGAATTATGTGTCTTCGTTGAGCTTTCATGCTTCCATGTGATCTTATAAGCTAGCAGGTTGAAATTTGGCACAGCGTATAGGCCAAGTGCAATTCAAGGTTCATTCGTCATTAATATCAGAATTATGCATAAAAATTTTCTCTAAGAAACAATCAATCAATAAAATAAGAAAAGAAGATATTAGTGTGTCAATACCCCCAATGATCAAACAATCCTGTATGTCGAAAACAGCAAACACCGTGGCAAGACAAAAAAGTAAAATTATGAGTAACCAGCTTTTACTACATATAACACATGTTTTACTTGTGGGGAGATCCTTACCCTTCCGGAGCACTTGAGCGATCTCTTAATTTATGGTTCTTGTTGTCTGAACATTACTTTTGGTTTGTGTGTTTTTGTTTGTGTTCTGTTTCTATATTTTTACCGTGACCTTGTCGATCGTCTGACAAAAAGATATTGTCTACCCTTTTGTCATCATCGAATAAAATTTTCCAATAATATCATAGAAAATATGACAATAATACTTAAAGATTAAATATTAAGCACCTATAAAAATGTGTGGGCTCAGATGCTATAGAGGAGTAAACAGCTCATGTGATTCAAGTGGTACCCTTCGTGCTGATTAGACTCAAAGACAGTGATAATTCAATTTCGGTAATAAGTCACAAACGGTAAATATTATGTATTGTTATAACACCAAATGATGTCAATCAATTTAGACGTAAATTATTTGAACTCCAAGGTTAGGAAAGTATTGAGCTCTCACAAACATGTATTAATGTTGTTTTGTCACACCACTGTCCCATGTTAGGGAAAGGGTTGAGTACTTATAAACATATTTAACCCCCCACATAATTAATGTCCCTCTCCCAAGCCAGGAACCTGTAATCCAATTGATGTCGTTGTTCTTATGTTAAAGTGTTATGTGTTGTGCATTGTTTATCATTTGGCTGAAAGTTGTTTTATTTAAATATCATCACATTTCATTTTTTGGGAATTTTAGAGTTTGTTGTAGGGTGCAGACATGTGTCTTTTATTGAAGTACTTTGAGCAACCTGTAGAAGTTTGTGATTTACACGCTTTGGATGGCTAGGACAATAATTCCATATCTCTTTTTAATTATATTTACTTTGCTAAATTATTTATGAGCCTTTCCAAGCCAGTAATCTGCATGCTGTACTGCAGTATGTTTTCTCAGTTGGTTTGTATTGTTACTCGTTTCACAACTAAAGCTTCCAGATTTCTTTGCAAGGTTTCCAACAAGGGTGGAATCTACTCCTTCTGAAAAGGCCTAAATCGCCCTTAATAAAAGAAACGTTCAAACTAACATCAAAAATGTAAATGTAACAAAACATATAACACAAAGAAACACTACTGACCAATATTCCTGCCTTGGGACAGGCCCATGAGTCATATGATAGCTTTGGCTGTGTGGATCCTCTACAGCATTATATATTGAAGTGTGAACCCTTTTGTAAAGGGATCTGGTTTTGATCATCGTTCAAATAAAATTCTTGGACAAACCATCAATTACTTTTGCAGCACAATAGCAATCGATTTGCAACGGAAGAGTTTGCATATTTATATAGCATTTTAATACAATATCTAAACAGCTGACAATTTAAAAGCATGGTTTTCATTTTGGCTTCAATTTCCAATCATTAGAAATGATAAATTACAGTAAGTATCAGATGGTTAAATATTAGTATTCTACAAAGCACATCTTCCTGCTAGCAACCAGACCAGACGGAAGACAATGTGCAGATTTACATTAAGTAAAAACATTGAACATTAATCATATGATATATCTTTAGACGCATTTATCTGTTATTGACATTTAGCAAAACAGTGAAATCAAACAACAAACATGTCTAGAATATTTGGATAGGTTCTGTCTTCGACATATCAATTACTCTTCTGCATCTTAAAACAATCTGATAGTATTTTTGGACAAAATATTTTTATATTTGTTAGAGAATAGTTTGTTCATGCTCTAGATGTCATTCGAATATACCATCCCATAATAATATCTGACTTTATACCACCCTTCATTTTAATGTAACAAATACTTTAAAGTAAGTTCATTGATTGCTTTGTGGTTGCTCTGTGTCGGCAAATATTTCATGCATATTCAGGACGAGGACCTGTTCAATTATCAGTCAACCAAAGTAAGAGGTCTGGTTTAACACTTTTGACATACAAAGAAGAAGGGGAGTGTTGACAGTAATGACAGAAAATGTAGTACTCTATAGATCCGAAAGACCTACTCATTTTCGAAATCTACCCACCAACAAAAGAAACTTTTCTATCCAACAAAAGGGAATTGGCTGGTCAGAACTGAGTCTTTGAGCTTACAGACGACTAAAGTTTTGCTTGTAAGGTATTTTTTTGTGAGACTTGAGCTGATAATTCAGCATCTCTGTAAGGAAGCCTAAAATGTTTGTGAGGTTGAGCTTTGTACTATGTTAACACTACGATCCTTTCAAGAAAAATTTGGTTTAAAATAACTCATTAATTGCCCTAATTAAAAAATTCACTGTATCAGACATACGAATACCGTTTGATGAAGAATAGTAAATTTTTATTATATGAATACATGTATAACATATCTTATGCAGAAGTCCACCGTCGTGTTTAATATAACCAAAAATTTACTTTTACATATATGATTTTTTTGGATTTATCAATTATCAGTAAAAAAAATTAATACAGCACAGAATCACAAGCAGTTTTTATAGGGAAAATATAGCTTTTTCAATTATTAAAAAGGTAGGGAAGTTACAATAGGGAACGAGAAAATCGTCTCTCTTGTCGTATATTTTAGTTTTGGTTCTAAAAGGACAACTACTGCATTAGTTTTATTCAAATATAGTCCTCTGGGGTAAATTGTAGTAATGTATTTGGAGAAGTCTAGGTTATTAACCTCAGGATTTTGCCAAGATTGCGGTAAGTATTTTAAATTTATCTATTTTATCAGATTAAGAAGGATTTTGTGGAGTTTGGCAATAAACCGAATTTCATAACGGAAAGGATTACGTCTGCAACCAATGGAGCACTGTTGGTTGCCACGGAAATTCCTACAGTCTGTCGACAAAACCAAAAAGGTAATTATTTATCATCTTCTCACAAGTCCAGTAAGTGTACCTTTTGTTTTAATCTTTTTATCCGCGAAGAAAGCTCGATACTGTTACCGAAAATATATTAAGTATTTGAGCACTATTTGTACTTTACCAGTCATTGATTCCTTTTTCTAATGTTCTGGTAATTTGAAGTTTATAAAACAATTCACTTGCCTTTTGTATGTTCTTTTATTTTCTCTATTCATTGACAATCAAATACAATTAAATACAAGAAATTCGAAGATACCAAAGGGGCAGACAGAAATCGTTAATTCGGAAGATGGAAAAGACCATGGCCAACAAATAAACGACACAAAACATAGAACACACATCAATGCACTGAAAATTAAATCTGGAGTAACACAAACCCTACAAAAACCAACGTGAGTTCAAGTTAAATTTCATTTCCGGGTTTCATGTTTCAATGTACATGTAAATGTATCTCAACTACTTCCGTTAGCTATTTTTAATAAATAAATATACTTGCTGTACACAATGTCTACACCAACATCATGAATCTTATATATTGATAGATACTTTTATGTTTTTGTCCATTTACACGTTTCCATGATTACATCCTTCGTGGACGTTAAGCAACCAACAATCAATCAATCATCGTCATATTCATTTTATCACATAAATAAGTGTCCTGTATGTATTTCATGAAGCTGTAGGTACTCAATAAGATATTAACAATAACCGAAAGAGTTGAATTAAATATTTATTTTTACCACATAGAGATTCGAATCCCATGTAACCTCTCCCTTGACCTTGAAATGACTTACACTGGATTAGATAATGGGCAATGCAGTGTTTTCGGAGAGGCAGGGACTGCTCATCCTTCCGGACCACCAAACTCCGAAACAGTGGTGACACGTCCTAGCTTTGGCTAGTAACGATTTACCCCCCTGCCAGAAGCCCTATCAAATTTTTGTTTTCGCGGGAAATAAAAACATTTACGTTTTAACATTATCCGATGAAATTGTCAAAAATTTCAGTTACATTATATTTCATTTACAAATACTTTAGAATAAAGCATCATTGAAAAAACCGCCCATTAGAAAAAATCGGTTTTTATCTGTAGTTGGTGCAAATAACGTCAACAATATTGTGACGTTGCAAATATTTGTAAGTTCAGGAAAATACAATAATAAAAAATGCATGTTTTTTAAAATTGGTCGGTTTTCTTAAGTTCCTCACTGAATAAAAAGGGCTTGGGGCAGCGGTTATAAGATGAGGTACGAACGTTGACCGCTGTTTAGAGCTTGCCGGACCACCTGAGGTCACCCACAGTTTTTGGTCGAGTCCGCATTGTTCATAGTTTTCTTATTGATTTTTAGTTTTCTTTCGCTTCCTCTTACAAACGACTAACACGAGAGGACAGTTATGCGAAACCGCGTGTCATATAGCAAAATAAATTGCAACTTCAAATCTAAAAAATTCACATAATGACTCAGCATTACTTTTCTTTATATACACAGTTAAATTATAACAGCTGACCATAAAAATATTAAGAACAATTAGCTGAATATCGTCAGACAATATTTGTGTTAGTTAATGTTTTCTACATCCTAAACATAAAAACTTCTGTTTTTTATTGATCATTTAAATCCTTTTTTACATCGACAATTGACTAAGTGCACACCTTTTGTGTAATATACGAAAGATATGTGTACGGTAAAGGCCTTCTTTGTCCGCCGTTTTCGATTAAATACAAATATTAATGTCGGATCCATACGGTGAAATTGAATATGTTACATGTACATTTCAAGTAGTAACAAAGAAAGATATTGCCTCAAATCTTTCATTTCTGATTCATTTTCAGTTCAAACTTTGGAGCAACAAGTATAAAAAGAATTTTGCCCTATTCCAACATGATAATGGTTGTAAGGACAATTGAACTTCTCCAATTTGGGAAAAAAATCATAAAAAAATCCATTTAATTGGGTGGCGTTAAATCAGTTATCGGGGCTGAAAACTACAAGCGCCCAGGGCTACCATCTTTTTTTCTTTTATGTTATAAACTTGCCTGTGTAAAAGAGCACATTTTGTTAAAAATGAGATTAGTAGAGGTATGTGCGTTTTGTTATGACAACCAAAATGGAGCCTGAAATTGGCATATTGGCAGTATTTTACTTATAGCCAAATAACAGTGATTTATTGTAGCTTTGTTTTATACTGATTTCAAATAATTTCGATTTTTTGGGGCCAAATAACGAACTTACCGCATCACCTTTAGATCTAGCATTTACGATACAGTGTGCACAATTTCAACTCTTTACAATTTAATTCTAGTTTATTACAACAGGATGACATATTAGTTGAATTTATTACTTTTTTCTGAACTGATGATGCGATATATCGCATGGGGAATTCAATATCATCATTAAATCTAAATAAGTAAGTTTGAATGAACTAATAATCTTAATTTATTGCCGTCCTTAAAAAAAAAATAAAATTTTGCTTTTGTTTTCTACTTATCACTGAAGGTCAGTCAAAGGTGAGCTGCAGAATAGCTAGTCAAATCTTACAGAGGAGAAATATAGCTTTATTTTTCATAATTCATTGATTGATTGATTGATTGTTGTTTAACGTCCAGTGGCAAATATTTCATGCATATTCAGGACGGAAACAAGT
>JAULBM010236656.1:0-16977 GCA_032357055.1 Geukensia granosissima
ATGAAATTCATCTACGCACTCATTCCAAGGGAGGATAATATATGGGGGAGCAGTGGTATCTTTTGTGAGTTTTGCTTTCAGTATGTTTTGTTTTGGCCACTGTTTCCTCTTACAATTAATTACCTTTGGATAAAGATGACATTTAGAGGGCTTGTTATTTCTTTTTTACGATGAGTTTGTCAGATAACCTAAACAATTAAATAATTTTCTTCAGACTTGATATTTTTTTTATTTAAGGGCTTTTTTTCTACACAAAGCTACTCAACAGTGGATGTTTGTACATGTAAAGGTCTCGCAAGACAGTTTGATGTTTTCCATTGAACTTGTAAAAAGAGCAAAGTTCAAGGATTTGACCTGAACATTTTGTTACTGAATGACACATGTTGTACCTCAAAGGAAACAAAATAAACTCTGTTTCTAAAATCAGCTGCTAAAATATTTGTCATAAGTGTTGATTTTTTATTCAGAAAATCTGCCTGAATGACTGCCACTTAAATCCATACTTTCATCAAATAAATATTTTTGGTCAAAGGTGACTTTTCATGACCTTTTTACACAAAAATACAGGCTATTACAACCATGATAATTCTTTTTGTGTGTTTATCAATTTAATCATGTCTTGAGGTATGGTTGTCATAGTGGTATTGACAGTTTCATCAAGATTTTATGGCTTCTGGTATTGGTGGTTTTCAGCATGGTCATCATTGCTTGTGGCATTGTTGGTCTCATCGTCTGTAATGGCTTTGATAATGGTGGCTTCTTCTTGAATTTTATAACAGCGTACAGATTGTTTTATCATGAAGTTGTCATGCCTTATGATACAGATAGTACCCATGACATGCACTATAGTTTTTATCATGATTTTCATTGTTTGTGGTATTAAATGTATAACAAAAATTTTTAGGTATTTGTGGTTATATTATCACTATAAGGAGCTGTGGCATCAGTCATTTTAATTGGCTGTGGCATCAGTGATTCTAGCATAATTAGCAGATGGGATTTCGTCTGTATAGTACACCTGAATTATGTGAGCTAGTTTAACACAATTAGTGTCAATCTACAATTATAATTTCTATTAAAAAATTCTTCCATAACATCAAATTCCAGCCAGTCTTTGATACAATATTGTTTTAGGATTGTTCGCATATATGAAATTTTAATTTGCATATATCTTCAGCCGCAACTTCAGGATGGTTGGTATATACAAATTTAATTTACATATATCCTCTCCGGCAACTTCAACATTCGGTTAACATGGATTTTCCGATGAAATATTCACTACTTTTTGTTTGGAACTCTTATTTGAGTGTATTTTTTATGGTTCCTTCTTGTAATAGAGTTTGAATATGTAGTATCTGAATCCGGCCAAGCAATGCAACCAATATGACGGTCAAAACTGAACTCGGTTTAACATTGGACACTAGGGAAATAAGTTAGAAATCTTATGGTCGGAAACTTAAGTCTAATGGAAACGGAGTTTAACTGATTTGTCAATAGGGTGTTCCCTCTAAGAATTTCATCTGAAACGCCCACTGACCAATTTGTATGGCCAGCATGGCCGAACTTGAATTTCGCATAGGACCCTATCGAAAATTCGAATAATTTTTTTTTAAACCAAGCTTTGTAAAGTAAGACAGGAGCCAAGTTGAACCAAACTTCAGTAAAATGGTCTTTATGTTATATGTAATACATGTATATGTGATCTCCTTAGTTCAGTCTCTGTTATCCACATATATGTTACTGGCGGATCTTTTTTGGTTCATTATGGTTTCATGGGTGGTGTTGGACTGTGATATGTGGTGGTTTCTTTGTGGTTTTCATTGCTTGTGCATTAATGCTACTGATGAGAGGTTACTCCTTGAAATGTACATATATAGCATATCTAAATTTCCCATATTTATTTAAAATTGGTAATGTCCACTGGAATTTGGTTATTTAACTGTGATTTGTATGGCTTGTTACGTTTGTAGTAATGATTTCCATGGCATCTTGTGTTCTTGGTTCCAATGTGGTTGTAATGACCATTGGTTGTTTGTGTTGTTGTTTTCATCGTGTTTTTATGGCTTGTGATATTTTTTAGTTTACATTATTGTGTTCATCTCCTGTGGGTTTTCTTTCGTGGTTTTCATAGCTAATGCTTTTGGTGGTCCTGTTTTGTTTGCATGGCCTTCTGTTTCCTGTGATTTTAAAATATTCAATTGTGTTTATAATGACATTTGACATGTTTGATGTTGGTAATTCGGTTTTGGTTTTATTGGCTGCGATATTGGTGGGTCCATAGTAAGTTTGTTTTTGGTTTTTTTATTGGAGTGGGGCGGAATTGTCCAATGACAAATTGAAGTGGTGATAAAAACCTCACACTCTCTTTGGTCAAGAGGACTGAAAATGGGATGGATGCCAATACATCAATAAGTCGCATAAGAATCTAACAGCCGGTTCAGCAAACTATCTGAAGATAAAAAAAATTAAAGTTCATTTTTCCCTGGTACATTTGTGATCGGCGTATTGAACGCAGTTAACCACTGAGGATTGTCATATAACTGGGTAAATCTTTGTTAAAGTTGCAGTTGACGGTTGAACGAACTAAAATAAAATCTCATCGATTTGTCAAATAAAGTCATTATATGTTTCGGTCTTTTAATAAATTCAGTTGATCTAAGGTGTAATATTACCCATTTGTCAAAAATCAGATATCATCTACTTTGAAGATGGGCATTCCCGATATAAATGAATATTTGACACCATAACACTGAAAACTGTCAACATTTATTTCGAGCTATTACGAAAAGGTAAATATGTTTTTCGATGCCTTTTCCTCAGTTAATTCGATTTTTTCTATATAAAATATAAAATCTAATTTGACATACAGAGTTGCTTACCTCTCTCTTAGTTGTTTTTTTAAATAATATCTGCAATTTCAATAGCCATTGACAACGAAAATCTTATTGTTTTAATTTTTTACAAACACGCATTTTGGTTCAGAAATGGTTCATCATTGTGTATAAAAAACGGTTGAAAAGCAATCGAGTAAGAAATGGCATAATTCTCGGTTTTGTAATCACTGAAAAACAAATATGAACAAAACCGGAACTCAAATGACAAGAAACAGATTTTCTAAGAAAACTTCTATCAAACCGCTTGAGGTTTAAGAAGGTATCAGTTTGAAGGGGCTAAGTCAATATACATGGCGAAACTGAGAATTTGAAGACAGAACACAAACATATGTAGATTACACGAACTATACGAAACTTACCAAAAGCAGGGTGTATGTGGACACAACTGGTCCGGAAATTCGTTCGGTTGTATACAGAACTCAAGAGGATAGATATTGCAGGCTTTCAAAACGGACATTTTAGTAGTTCGTTTAGGAGCAATAAATAATACTGAGTGTATATTTGTTTTCTTATTTTTTAGGGTTTAGATATATAAAAGAAATGTTCTCTCCTCGTGTCAATTACCTTGATATTGAGGATGACTGGGTGTGTCCATGCAAACTGAAACAGCAAGGGAGAGTTGGGAAAGCCACATACAGAACTATCAATGGTCTTTTCCGATACAGATTTTTTGTTGACAGCGAGTTTGTTCCAGCTGTTACTGGTGGAAGAATATTGCCAAATGAAGACTTGGTTCTTGTAAATTATAATGAGCAAACTCTAACTATTCACTCTGAAAATGGCGAAGTGACAAAAACTTTAAAACTGATCGGCCATCCATGGGATGTGGCACTGTATGGAGAAGACTATGCAATCGTGTCATTCAATGATTTAAAGAAGTTACACGTGATCAACCTAAGTTCTTTGGACTTGTCTTTTGAAATTGACCTGCCAAGCTCGTGCTATGGAGTCTGGTGCTTAGGGAATACTTGCTTTACAACTTCTGGAAAAGTTCTACATCGGATCGACATTGAAACCAAAAAAGATCGTCCCTTAGAATTAGAAGGTGATGGCATATTTTACATATACGTTGACGACGAGAGAATATATTACACAGATTTTTACAGCCTCCATTGCTTATCACACGATGGGATAGAAATATTCAACTACAAACATCAAAATCTTTCTTGGCCACGTGGTATTGCCGTTGATTCTAGGAAGCGTTATATCTATGTCGCAGGCTATAAATCCAACAATATTCACAAACTAACAATGGATGGACGATTGTTCAAGATATTGATGACAAAAGACGAAGGAATTCATCACCCATCTTGCTTGCATTTCGAAAGCAGCCACAGGAAGCTATTGGTATCTATCGATGAAGGTCGTGCCATCTTAGAGTTCAAAGTGTAGCTATGTAAACTATTTATGCCTCTATTAAATTCATGAATACGGTCTCTTTTATTGATCATGACTAGTTACTTTTTGGTTCAGCATGAACTAAAAATGAAAGTTAATATAGTTCCAGATTGTGATTAGAAATATAAATGAAATTGCTCATATCGCACAGTTCTAAGTATTCTGTTAACTTTTTGGTATACACAGAGACATTAAATACATGTATTTTATGTTTTGGTACATATCAGAGGACAATAATAAAATTATATTAGACAATCTTTGAACATTTCACATTTCACCAAGATTCTACTTTAGCCGCCGTTTGTTTCGCATTTTAGGTAGAGTAGCGTGTGTGTGTTTGTGTGTTTAATCTAGGGGTTTTCAGTGCAAGATGTAGAATCTGGCCAAGGTTACCCTAGAAACAATCTTGCCCGAAGTTTGCTCCTTTGAAAAAAAAACATTGACAAAATTTTCCTGTATAAACCAATTATTCAGCGATGTTTTACCAGCAAATTATTAAGTCAAGGAATTTTTTACCATAAATAAGTTAAAAAATTTAAATTCTATCATAATTATAAAGATATCATTTTTAAATTTGGTTGCACCTGCAGAAAATTGATAAAAGAAAACACGGAATATCACACCCAAACTTTTATGGAAATGTGGTAAAAGCTCGTAAATTTAAGAACCCATTTGGGACTTGATAGTTTCTTGAATAAAGTAATACATAAAAAGGTTATCTTTTTAACATTTTGAGACCCTTAAATATTTTCTTCTTTTGTATCAACATTGGCCCTCTGCCCAATAATTTACATCAAAACTAATTTAAATCCACATTTTGTTAAAGTTTTGTCCCACATTTTGTCGATATTTTCAATTTTGCCACTTGCACAATACCTTGTTTTCCTTGGCTATTAATGATACTTTGACACTTATTACAGCTGGACTTATTTGATTGATGTCCTAGCTTAAGAGAATCTCCTTTTTTCAATTGTGTTTGGTGGCCTGGGTGCCGAGTGGTCTAGGTAGTTGATTTAAACTTACCTGTACAGATCACTGTATCCTATCACCTATACGGCTTAAGTTCGTGCCTGGGTTTGTACCATGCAAAAACGGGTTGCGTTTAACTCGCATCGCACGTGATAAGGTTTGTCAGATACCTGTCCAAGGTCAATGGTTCTCTCCGGGTACTCCGGCTTCCTCCACCAGTAAAACTGACCGCCGCTATATGACTGAAATATTGTTGAAAGTGACGTTAAACCCCAATCAAACAAGCAAACAAAATGTCACTAAGAAATTCTCAGCGAGACAAAGCAGTCCAAATTCCGTCGTCGTCGTCGGTGGCCTCCACACTTTTTCAAACTCACACAGTTTTGTCAATTCTGTATGGATATTAACGAAACTTGCTCAGCAGCTTCTTTATATATTTCATGCATAGTAAAAATTTTAAGAAATCAATTTTTATTTTTTCGTATTTTGACGGATAACTCGACTTATTCGGATTTTTGCTTGATTTTTGGTTAACCCTGAGGTTAAGTTTTTTTCAAAGTTTAATATCTTTGTCAAATCTCTGTAGATAATGAAGAAACTTGCTGAAAAGCTTCTCTATGGCATATTAATATCATCCAGAGTTAAATTTTGAAAAGAATAAAATTAACTTTTCTGACTTCTGGGCCGATAATCGGACTCATTTTTTGGGCCTGGGAGTAATTTTTTTTCATTGATGCAGTTAAAATTTTTCAAAATGGGTATAGCTTTGTCAAATCTTATGACATGTTGCCAAAAGTAGTTTAAATGCTTCTCTATGTTGAAAACATCCTCCAGGATAAACTTTAAAATTTTTTTATTTCTTGGTTTTACGTATTTGACCGATTATTGGACTTAGTTTTTTTTTTAAGTTTTGGTTAACCATGAGGTTAAGTTTTTCCAAGTTTAATAATTCTGCCAGACTTTTATAGATAATGATGAAACTTGCTAAGGATGTTCTTTGTGCTTAATTTATATCATCCAGATTGAAATTTGAAAAAAAAAATTATTTTTTCACATTTTGATGGATAATTGGACTTAGTTTTTTCATTGATTAAGATATTGTGAAAACTGGCTCGAGTGCTTCTCTACATGACAAATATATTCTTTAGAATAAAATTACCAATACTCCCCTCCCCCCAAGTTTTACATATTCTGACCGATAATTTTACTTGTGCTTTTTTCATATTTTTGGTTAAGCATCAGGTTAAAGTTTTTTTTTTAAATTTCAACAGCTTTAACAAATCTTTACGGATATTTATGAACTTACTTTAATGTTGGATTCATTAATTGAAATAAATCTATTGATATATAATACTTCATATACTGGCAATACTAAGAGAAGGCGAAACACCAAGTTCCGATGGCACTGTACGAATTTTTGAATTTTTATTCAATTTATTTATTAGAAAAATTGACTTTTTAGAAGTGTCCGGTACATAACTTTTTAGTCCTTAGATGAAGACTAACTTTATTTGGTACATGAGTGTATCATCAAACCGTGACATACAGTCATGACTGTTTCCTTGACCTATGAACTAAAGATCAAATTAGGTTGAAGCATTCTTCGTTGTCTTCTCTTTCTCTTATGCTTAGCTTACAATATCTACACCATTGGTGTATGAACACAAGACATAATGTCTTAATACATGACTGACCTCGATTTGACCTTTAATTTCAGGTTAAATTAGGGTTCTTTCAGAAATCTTTGTTGTGGCAGTGAAGTTGAACTCGATATTAGTTTGGCGATGGTCGACAGGAGGACCTCAACATAATTTCCAGACAATAAATCTTACAGTTCACAATTGATTGGAATAAAACTCTGGAATATTATTTCCTATTAAGTCAATGAAAACCCTATTGATTAAAGGGACAATTTGTCCAAGGTCAACGTCACAGTAACCAAAAAAAAACTTTGAATTGAGATTTTACAATAACTCCATGGTTTACATAGATGTACATCGAAACTTTTAGAAGAGTGTTGTATATTAAAATTAGAAATGTGGCATGATTGTCCATGAGACCACCATCCACCAAATTACAGTAGAATTTAATAAATTTTCACGGGTCCCATTGTGGCCTTCAATAAGCCACTGAGAATGATTTTGATCTTTGGAAAAAATGTCAGTGGTAAGCTTAAAGTGACTAAGAAACTTTGTAAAATTGTATGAATATTCATTTTCAGATGATAGTATTATTTTTTCTTTCTGGGACTTTGGCACTCAAATAATGAAGTATAACGAAAGAAAAGGTAATATTTCATTTGGAACCCACAAATCAGCTATAGCGTTCCCCATGTCATTAGATTTTTTAACACAAGTTTAAAATTTTTGGACAATAGGTGTATCCTCAAATGAAAATTTGTAGTCCATACTCGTGATATTGATATGAACCCTTTACCTTGGATTAAAAGTAAAAAAAAAGATATGTTCTTTCAGCATTTGATTTTGGCCTGGTCAGAATTTTCGGTAAGCTTACCATATTTGGTGTATCATCACTAATATAAGGTGTTGCATACAAGGATGGCCCGTATTTTATCTTGACCTTTGGCCTCAAGGTCAGATTAGGGTTTTTAAGCATTCTTTGGTGCCAGGGCAAGAATTCTTTGTCCTTTGACACAGGCTTACCATATTTTGACCATGAGTTTATCAACATGACATAATATGGCAAGTAACACCTCAGTGTGACCTAGACCTTTAAACTCAAGGCCAAAGTATAAGTTCTTTTGGCATTTACTAGTAACATGTTCATACCTTTATTATTTGTACTTTTACTATAGTTTTATTACAAGACAATTTGTAGTGCACAT
Organism: Geukensia granosissima; assembly: GCA_032357055.1. Taxonomy (NCBI): domain Eukaryota; kingdom Metazoa; phylum Mollusca; class Bivalvia; order Mytilida; family Mytilidae; genus Geukensia; species Geukensia granosissima. Next base: position 8,107 of record JAULBM010236656.1, read on the forward strand.
GCTCATTTGTGTACATCAATTTTCAAATGTGAGATCTCTTTTTGTAACTTAAACAGACACAGATGTTACGAAAATTTGGTGTTCTACCTTTTAATTATTTTGTTTGAAATTTTTCATTGTATTTACTTTTGACAATGTCTTATCTTTTTAATTTCAAATTGTATGAAGTTTTGATCTCTCATACATGTAAAGGCCTTCTACATGTATTTTATTTATAGTATTAAGTACTTAGCATTCAATAAACACTCGTTTCAGAGGTCAGTAGAATACAATTTTAGCATGTTGAATACTTATGTAATTGAATTGATATGTTAAATTTAAAGATTCTATTTACAAATGGTCGCAAACGAGCATACCATGTCCATTTTGCACATTTAATTTTCAGAAATGTGACAATTGTTATATGTAATTTACAAAGATACTAATGTAGCAACCAAACAAATATTAGAATACTGGCTAAAGTGTAGAAAGTTTATTAAATTAATAAAAAGCAACACTTCCAGCAGTGCTTTCAGCACTTTGATTGGATCTTTTGTTCTAATGCAATTGATGAGAGATTACTCCTTGAATGTGAACATAGCATACACAATTTTCAACATTTATTCAACATTGGTTATTTTGTATTTTGAAACCACTGGGTCAATACCTCTCCTGGTGGATCATGCCCTCAGGATAATTATCAGCCAAGTTATCAGAATTGTCTGATATTAAATTTATCAAACCATGTTTAACAGAAGGCTGCATTTGTTAAAATTCTAAAGCACATTGAAAATACGGAAAGGCCTGGAAAATTATTGCACTTAGAAGTTTTCCCTGCCGTCGGAGTTTGCTTCCAATTTCGGTGTATTTGAATCTGAGTGCTTCTTCTGCTTTGTTTTGATCTTGGACTGCCTATGTTTTGGTTCTAATGCTACTGATAAGTGGTTACTCCTTGAAATGTAAACATAGCATACTAAAATTCTCCATATTTTTCAGCGTAGGTAATTTTGTATTTTGATGACGGTCCATATGAAAAAAATGCAAAATGATCCTCAGTTTTGAGGGTATTTGGGGTCAAAATGATCACTGACCCCGTCGTATTACTGTGTCTAGCACCATATTGTGTCCAGTTTATTATTGCGTTCAGCACAATAATGTGTAAACAATTAATGTAATGTTTAAGGCAACAACCATTGCCATTGTTATGTTCATAATTTTTTTTTTCAAAACCTTCCCCTGACAAAATATTTTTTTCTTGTGAGAAGGAAACCAAAAAATTTTTTCCTACTATGACATTTGCGAGATAACACGTTTTTTTTTTTCTTTTTCAATCCACGCACCCCAATCCCAGATCACTAGGTGTTTCAAACATCTAGTTTTTTTCTAGCAGGTGACACCATAATTTTTTTTTCAACTACAGTGGAAAGTCTAAAAAAATTTTCTGTCAACTAGGCCATTAAAAATTTTTTTCAAAAAAATCCCAGGTCCCCCCGATAAGAAAATGGTTGTTGCCTACTTGTTTACCTTTATCACGCCAACGTGCTGCGCTCACAAAGTACCTCAGTTTTTCATGATTTCGTGTCCGGTTAACAACTATTTTTGCTCTTTTGAAAAAGGCGTACCATATTTAAGACATGGTAAGTTATAGCCAGCATGGAAAGATGTGTCATCATCTCGACGTGACCTTGACCTTTGTTGTAGCGTGAAATGTTATCACATGCATCAAACGAGGTGTCGTGTGCATTCATTCTTCTTATGTGACATTGACTTTTGACCTCAAGTTTGAAATCTTTATTCATTTGACTTCATAGCTTCCTTGAAGCAAACTTTTGAAGAAGATGCAATCTGAATACCTAGTCAGGAATATAACATTTATGCATTTGTTTGTATAATACCTTTTTTATATGAAGAATTTCTTGATGCTGCCTGTGAATGTTTTTTACATTGTTTCGAAACTTTCACTTTAATGCACTCCAATAAATATTCATTATTGCTGCAGTAAATCAATTGTAAAAACAAATTCAACATTTTATCTAAATTCTGCAATTCTGAATTTTTGACCAAAATTATACCTTAAATCTGGGACTAAGAAACCCCAGCTTAAATAATGGCAAAAAACCAAACATTACATAAAGATATTGTAATGGACCATTAAGAAGTGTTAAACTCTTTGTCCATCCAATACAGTTTGTCCAACCAATCCAGTTGACATTGAATTAAAGAGACAATTTCCATAACCTTTAATTTTCAAAGCGAAAACTTCATTGTTTGGTAAAGGAATGTCCTCTGGTATTAGCGCCGTTGAGAACAGGTCCATGTTATATGCTTGATCAGGAACTGTTAATAAATTTGGGTTAAGGGACTTGTCTACTATAACGATCAAAGCGATTATTTACTTCTGATGTAAGATTATTAGTAATTGCTCTTTTTATATTCGATAAGTCTTTTAATATCATGATGATGCTCACTTCTTCATGTTCGGATTTAAAATGATCAATGTGAATATAAATGTCTAAAGATGATACAAACGCTGTATTGTTTCAAACGCGTAAACGATGTGTTAACGACTGGTATTTACCTGAGCTGAAAACAGAAGGCAAACCAGTATATAATCGATACCGGTAAAGACGAGTCACGAAACTATGGAATTTATGCAAGTTTGTTTAAATCACATATTTTACCCATAAAATACGAAATGCGTGAGATTTAAATCGTTTTCGTGAGAGCGTGAGAAATTCGGCTGATTCGCGAGTCTCACGCGTAATGCGTGAGAGTTGGCACTATTGCAAAGGGTTCTGTGGTTAGAGTTATTTCCCCTATAAAGGACTGACTTCATCGTCCCTTTCGAGACCTTTGCTGGACCTTTTCTCATTTTTTGTCAAAATCTATCGGCATATGTTGAAATGATTCGGCCAGAGGCATAATAGGGTGAGTTTTACAGTGGCTCCGCTTTTCGGGTCCGTCATATCTTAATTCCTGTTTGTCGGGACGGGGGCATCCCTGTCCTATGGACCCATTTCCTCTGAATACTTTAAAACCGTGAAAATTCCAAGAAGTTTGCAACCCAACTTCATTCCAATGTTCTTTGGTTGTTCTTTATCCGTCTGGTGTCCGGGTAGCGGTACTACATGTATCTCTTGGGACCTTCCAATCATATATTTGAAAAAAAAACCATTCACACAGTCAGAGAGGTTCTTCTTAATGTCTGAATAGTATTTGCTACAAGTATAAAGACACTATAAGATACTTAATGCTAAATTTGTAATAGACAAAGGGGGATATGGAGTAAATATTCATGACACAAAAATCTCATATGTTCAAGAAAATTCCAAGCAAAGGAACAGCGCTTTGATTGCTGTTCTTCATCTCAAAGTTACAGGGAGACCTTCAACACGGAGTAAAAACTCGCAGCACACTAAGTTCAAGACGGCCCCAAGCACCGGTTTGAGCGGAATAATTCTTTACTAGATGTCGACGACACTACATCTGTGCATATCTTAGTTGATTTTGTAAAACCATATTCAAAGAACATGTGTATATCCAGTAGACAGTAGCTGGTGAAATTGTTGTGGTATCTCATCATTTAAAACAACAACAAAGTTATAGAAATATCAATGAATTAAGGTTCATATAAGGAAATTTGTTCCCCCGATAGAAATACAATTGTCAATTCCTTAGAAAAAAACTATAACAGAAATGGTCAAGACGATAAGACTTACCCAGTGAGATTACCATTTGAGTCTGTATGATAGATTGATTATGGGTTTCTTAACGTCCAGTCAGATATTTCATTCATATGCAGGTCTATCAGTATGATTATGTCTCCCCACTTCCTACCACTATGGTTTGGAGATGTTGTTTTTGGCCTGTCTGTCACAAAATTTGTCAGCGCAACTCCTCTGAAACTACTCATCTGATTTTAAAGAAACTTTATACTTTCATGGGACATCGTATGTACTTGTGCATATTACCACAACAATTTGATCCCCTTATTTTTGTAGGAGTTATGACCCTTTAAACTTAAAAAGTCTTCATAAATGACCTTGTCATCGCAACGATTCTGAAGCTACTCATCCGACTTTAATGAAACTTGATACAAATGACATATTTAATTGTGCATATTACCACAAAATTTTTATCCCCTTGTATTTGTTGGAGTTATGCCCCTTTAACTTTGACCTTGTCAGCGCAACTCCATTTCTAACATAAACCAGTGCAAATATCAAACCGGAAGTCAATACAGTAATAGGAGTCTAGTTCAAGATGATTGATTGATTGATTGTTGGTTGCTTAACGTCCAGTGGCAAATATATCATGCATATTCAGAACGAGAACAAGTTCAACAATTATCAATGTCAAAAAAGGGATGGGATGGGACAAAACAGGGCAACTGTTTTTGACTGCCACTGGAAAAAGGGAGTGATTGGTAGGGACATAAAATTTAGCCTTTTATTGCGGAATAAACCAACTCTTTTTCGAAAACTACAAAAGGGGTCTTTTACGTGCAAGAAGTGTGGCACTTTACAAAAACGGCACCCACTATGGTCCACAGCCAGGCTTTCTGTATTATAACCTGGCAACCCCCAACGAGAGAATACAAAAGGGGTCTTTTAAGTGCAAGGAGCGTGGCACTTTACAAACACGGCACCCACTATGGTCCACAGCCAGGCTTTTTGTATTATAACCTGACAACCCCCAACGAGAGGGCCTCCCCTTTCCACTTTGGTGCCCAGTCTAGTTCAAGAAAATGATACTCTAATGTGATTAAGAACAGAAATACTATAAGGATGTCCGCTGGTATTTCGCTTTAAATGATTACGAATTGGTTTTCAATTTTTGCGGAACCTTCTATTGTGCCCCGACCCGCTTTCATAAAAGTCGATTCACAACTGATGTTTCTTATTTTTTTCATAGATCGTTAGTCATTTTCAATGTCAGACATGTTTCCTTAGAAATACGTATTAGAATTTACCAGTTACATTAATTGTATATCCCTATTCCTTTGACAGAGAAACCTATCACGGAGGAAATTATTATTAATGCAATCCTTAAAGATTATAACAAGTTAGTACGACCAACACCATCGCCTGACATAGAGCATAGCATGCACCCGACGAGAATAGTTGAATGTGTAAGTATATAACATAATCAGTTATGATCACGATTTGGGAAACTACACTACATTTTTCATGCAACTTTCTAGCTTACACGCCTTTTTTGTGTGAGTTGTTCATTACCTTACATCCGTCGCGCCCTTTTTTCTTCTGTTTCCTTTTGCTGAAAACTCTACCAAGTGAATTTATGCAATGTTGGCAGGTATATACCACGCAAACTCATTCAAATCATAAAGGAGTAAGTATGTTAAGCCCCATATTTGGCTCGAATTTTAGATTTTGTGACACAATAATAAGTTGTTGTGAAAATGCTGTTTAATAGTGGTGTTTTAATAATTCATTACTTTTTCCAGTGTACTTTTTGTCATTTCGACAAAATGAAAGGGTATATTTGACTATTTTGACAAGAGTTTAACATTTTCAGTAAAAATTCTCAATTTAGGATGTGTTTTGTTCAAAATATGATGCACAAAAACATCACGAAGATGTTTTAACCAAACATTCTTAGTTGATAGATCTTTAATTGTGCAAACTTTGCTTGTGATGTTTTTGTGCGATCTTTATTATAATCACAAAATAGTATCAAATATTGCATCAAATTAATCAATTTCTTAGTATTTTCACATTTAAAGCATTTTCTATCTGTCATGTGACCATTGTAGAACTATTTAAACTAAAAATTCTGTTGGATTTTTTTATAGACATTATTCAATAAAAAAAATATAAAATAATAGACATTAGCTAATTTTCATTTTTAGCCAAATTCTTGGGCCTTAACGACCATCGTCTTTTGCCGATTGGAGATTAGTGTTAAGGTTTTGATTGTCTAACCGGATGTTAAAAAAATAAAGACAATTAGACCGATTAATCTTCAATTTTTGTATTGATCACGATCTAAGAATTTTTGAGTTGGGTAATCTTCCTAATTTTACACAGAAATATGTAGTTTCTTTAGTAAGTAAAAAAATAGGATACATGGCGACATTTCACCATAGAACTTAACTAAATTTTTAAGTTTTACAATAGAAGTATAAAAACAAAGAAAATATAGAGAAAACCGGGACGGGTCGATAGACACGGCAGACCCAAACCATAAAAAGACAAAACTCAGACAATTAATAAAATCTTAACACAATGTTTTGACCGAAACTATGCAAAACCGAGTTGAATGAACATTTTTTTCTAGGTGTGTCATCCAGTTACGAATTTTTTTCAGGACGGTAGAAATTTTACATTGCAAGGATGGGTCTGTATGTATTGGTCCGACTCGAGACTTTCCTGGCCTAAAGGACAAGCTAGTGTCAGTTTACCACACACGTATATATGGGTACCAGATATCACACAATCAGCAGAGTATGTAGCTAATTGTTGTGGTTAATATATCTTATCATAAATGGACATGTAAACTGATGGTAATGCTTTTCGTCAGCCATCATTGTCCAAAATTCAATTTTCAAAATTGACAAGTTCTAAATCGTTTAGAATCATTACTCTTTTATTAGAATATCCGAAAGTTTTTGCAAACGGAAAAATAAAACAATAAATCCTAAATTTCCTCTGCAGCGCTCGGTAACAAATGTTGGCGGAAAACCGCCAATGTTTGCCTTTTTACACGCTTCCTTCATTCTTTCTGCGACCGCCTCTGTGGTGCGGAAGGTCGTGGGTTCGATCTACGGCTGGGTCAACCGAAGACACTAAAATTGGTATTTGCTGCTTCTCCGCTAAGCACGCATCATTTAGGAGTAAGAGCAAAGACTGGTCGGGCCCGAGTCAGAATAATTTGTCTGGGTAAAGTGGCATGTCTTCCTGCAGACTATTGCTTTCGTGAGCTAGCACGTTAAAAATCCGGCTCAGCATGTCTGTCTAGTACAAAGTAGGGTTCATTCATCATCACTCATCATTAATATGCTCTCCTCATGAATATGCATGAAATATTTGCCGGTGGACGTTAAGAACCATTTAATCAATCAATCAATCATTCTCAACTGCAAATAAAGATGACCACCACAGCCAAAATATTCTAGGGAAGTTTGCAATGACATCTTAAGAGAAATCAATAGTAGAAATCAAACTAATTGTTTTGAACAGTGTTTTGGTTCACTAACCAATTTTTAAAAAATAAAATTCCATTGTACATCCCCTTATTTAATTTCTGTTCCGGATAGTATTCTGGGTTTTCTAACACTGACTTTGCCAATCCTAAAAATAGGGAGTGGCGCATCATGTGTAAATGTTTTTCAGTTTTTTCTAGTTAAAAGAAAGTCCGCTAATTAAAAATTTGCACGGTACAAAACAAGCTGATGAAGTCAGGACCACATATATGGAATTCACAAAAAAAATGGTTTAAAAGGTCTTTGAACTCATCCAGGACAATGTTGTTCCCAATATTTTTATAACAGTCCATAGTAAGGTATTACATAAAAAATCTAACTGAAGTGTGTCAGTCTAGTACAAAGCAGTGTTCACCCATTTACAATAAACTTCATATCATTGTGTTTCAGATGCATAAAATGTTGGTTGGAAAGGAAAGTTTACTGTGTTGGCATTCCATACATACTTTATAAGGAATTCTTAATTTAGTGTCATTAATTTACCTGAACATGAAGTGAAAATTATTTCTTTGTTCTGTTAATTGTTGAGTGGAAATAATCTTACAATTAAACTAGCTACATTTGATACAACAAAACCATCTTCCCTGTACAAATCATTCTATCAACAGTATGATTACTTTCTAGAGTAAAAAGGGACAAACTTGATATTAAGCATTTGTATAATACCGAGAGGTTTAACAGATTTCTCCAATATGATATTTCAATATGCCTTGACAGTTTTTGCTCCTTTTCAGAAAACCCGACTTTTACCACGCACCAGTTTGGCCTGCACCAAAGGTTGTAGTAACAAAAGATGGACGGGTTGCGTATTGTCCTCAAGGACTATTTACGGCCAAGGACTGTGCCGAGAAAGCAGGCGAAAAGTTCCAGTGTTCCATGACTTTCAGATCATGGTCATATGATAAAGAATTAATGGACATCCATTTACCCACAACCAGAGAGCCAGTGGATGTTTCTCTGTTACAGGGTCATGACAAGTGTGAAGTTGTTAGTAAATGTGCTAATCGAAACGAACGGACCTTTGCCTGCTGTGGAACGAGGCTATATCCATACCTGACATACACAATTGTGTGGCAACGAAAGAGAAACTACTGTATCAATGTCTCGGAACAACCAACCTGCACCAATACATAAACCTATTTATATCAGCATCATCTCGTATTCACAAAACTTTCATCGTCTTTATCAAACAATTACGGGTACATCATTTGTATATAAGGAATTCTATGAAAGTTTTTCCTGTTAGAAAGTAACTGAATGCTGCATTTTCAAACTGGGCCAGCAACACAAATACCGACCAGTTTCCTTAGTACAGTGCCAATCAAAATTGTTTATTATATAGATGTAATTATTCTGTTTAATTTATTTATAAAAGTTATTGCTTATTTGCTCGAAATAAAGTCACCATAAATCTCGAATTGATCGTTTCGTCTATGGAGATTAAAGTCAAAAATGATTTTGCTTTTTAGCTCATAATATGGGTTTCCCACCAAAGTACCTCGGCGTCGATATCGGCGTCCACAGCCAGATCTTTGGAATTAAAATACCTACATAAATATTACTTGGTATGCAGATTCATGAGGTCACGAGCTTTCACCACACCAAAAATTGAGGTCACATGACCTATATTTCATGGTTGAATGATTTCAATTAAGTTTGAGGTCCAA
>JAULBM010236766.1:0-16974 GCA_032357055.1 Geukensia granosissima
TCCAGTGTAGAATACCCATGCGAGAGATTAAAAGTGCATAGTCCAAAGAGACAAGACAAATTTAAAACAAACTAAAATATAAAACGTAAACAAAAGGAACTAAAGCTTTGAATCCACGAACTCCTTTACAAATATAAAAATAGGAGATGTGGCATGATTGTCCATGAGACAGCCACCCACCAAGTGACATTGGAATTTAAACTTCTACAGGTCCTATTATGGCCTTCAACAATGAACCAGAGTCCATTCCATAACGGAAGCTGTAAAAGACCCCGAAATACAAATTGTGAAACTATACATAAAACACGACAATCGACCTAAACTAAAGCAAAAATGGTGAACATGTAACAATAAATGGCTTATAAAATAACGACTACTGGACAACAGGTTCCTGGCTTGGGACAGGCACATTAGTATGTGGCGGGGTTTAACCGGTTTGTGAGCGCTCACACTTCCCCCTTTAACCCGTGGTAACACTGACAAAACATGAAACGTATAGCCTTACACGACAACCTGTTTGGTGCACTTAACTCAATAAGCCCAAAGACTTAGAATGCTCGCAAAAGCTAGCTCATATTTGAATGGAAATTTGGCGACAGACCAGTCTGAAGGTTATGCTTTTAGGTCATCATCAATAAAGAAATTACATGTTTTGGATGGTTGTCTCGTAGACATCTCGTTGACAATCATACTACATTCCATTTTTCTATATAAGATTGTTCGTTTGCAATAAATACAATTGTTTCTATTACTAGTGTGTGAAATTGAGGAAGAAACCTAATATGACCGTCATAAATATTTTCAATAATGATTAATTCGCGAATCGTGTCACTTGCAAAAAACTGCAAAATATCCGGTTCTCCAATATATCCTATTTTTTATACAGTACTAGTACATCCTCTCAATGTTCATGTTTATTCTTTGAAAAGTTTTTATAAAATGTATGGAAAACGGTATGATAAGTATATATGTAGTAGAAGTTGCTGGTACTCTTTATTATCAATGTCGTCGGTAAGATGAAATTTGACAGCTAAAACCATACTCTGTCTTGTTTTTGAAATTATGTGTTCACTTTTTTGTTTTGCATTGTACAAAATTGTCACAAAACCTTTTGATCCTAATTATCCTAACTCTCCGACGATTGTAACAACCTTTTTGTCAATTTTGCACAGTCGCGTTAATGATCTGTAATTTGATATTATTCCAGTGTCAGTGCATATTTCTGAGGATTTGTTTGGCCGAGGTATGTTGTCCAAATAATCCATGGAAAACGTATACACAACAATGACATAAAATATCGGCCAAAGAATTTCTTGTCACTCTCGAATCGCAAAAAAAAAATCCAACTAAAACGTGAATTATTTCCTCAGTACACAGTGTATTCCATGTATCAGTAGCAAATATTTAGTATTGACATTATATAATCACAACTTGAAGTGTTGTTGCCTTTTGGTTTTCATTCATCCTTGCTGTTCATCCCATGTTCGTCTGGTCATTTTGGACTAATAAATTTTGAATCTCTTGTATTACACTTTGTCATTACCCTTTCAAATGCTTACTTCCGGTAACAGCAAATGTAATAAATATGACGCTTTCGACTGTGATACAGTTTTAATTTTTAAAATGTTCAGAAGATATGTGGAACAAGGTGGGCAGGCAGTATAATTCCCTTTTTCAACACTTGCATGCTTACCATTTTATGTTCATATATTATTTGAAGTCAAAAACTTCGGCACTTAAATAATATTATAGTGTATTTTTTGTTGCATTCTGACATTTATTTGATTTATATGTACGTGTGTTAACAAGGATATACATCCTCTATGTTAATTAGTTTTTTAACCATGAAATCCATTAGCACTGTAATAATTAGGTTTTAGTCAGTTAGTTTTAGTTCCCTTTGTGTTTTTTAAACTAAATTTACAGTGGCATAATAAATTGGTTTGTGCAGTCTACAATGTAGCTATTTAAAACACTACAATACGTTGAAGTGTTTCATTTGATTAACGAAAACTTCGCGATAGAAAAAACAGATTTGACAGTACCTTGACAAACAATAGATTTTATTGATAAGTTACATAACCAGTAAGATTTGGTATTTGATTACTTATAAAGAATTAAATTTAAATGTTAATTGAATTATGTGCTTGACTTATTAGGATTATTTTTTGTTGAATAAACATTGTTCTTTTTTATTAATTTGTTTCCATTGTTCTTGTTATGTAATATTTTGTGTTATTAATCATATACGCCGTCATTTTTTCATGACAATATACGTCTCATCGTTGGGTTGCAACATTGTTTGAGGTCTAGTGCAGACCGCTGAATGTTGAAATATATTGATATGCAATTCAGTATAATTACCTTATTTTATATTTTGATAAATCAAATACTTGGAACACTACATTCTTTTCTAGTTTTCTCTTTTATTTGAAGTGTACAGAAAATGCGATTTTTTAAAAAGTCTAAATGTTTCATTAATGATTGCAGCAGTTGCTCATAGTCTTACATGTACGTCCCTGTCATTTATTGTAACTAGCTCAGATCTTATTTTAATTTTCTGTTATAACATGTTATTAAAACTCAGACACTTATAATTTTGGGGGTATCAAAAACTCATTAGATGTTTAGATGGTTGCGTTTCACTTGGTTTCGTACAAAACACTTTGGTACTTGATGAACTTTTTAAAGTGCAATCGTCATTATTTTATGAATTCGTTGTTCAAACAAAAAATGCAGTAAATACAAAGTCATATTTAAAGGAACATAAATCTGGTAAGATGATAGCAATGGAATAGCCCTATATTCAATTTGACGATTCCGTCTTTTGAGAGGAAGTCGACATTCGAACTCATCTTTAAGGTACACAACCTATAACAAAAATTCAAGGGATTTCTTAAACAGTATCTGGTCTGTAAGTTTATATAAAATATAGACAGTTAAAGGTTGTTTCACTTTTGAACATTAATTTTTTTATTTGAAAAGTTTGAAAAAGAAACTTTTGCAAATAAAGAGTTTTGCTTAGTAATGGACATTCCTCAATATTTTAATGGAAACAATTGAAACCGATATATTTGTTCAGAAATATGATTCATTGATCTTGTTCACAAACAGGAAAATCTTCAACTGATCACATTCATATTTCATTGTTTCATTATGTATATATTTTTTGAATAAAAGTGTAGTCATAAAAGATGTGAATGATCATGTGACCGTCCCAGTTCATGAGTCCCGCACTTCACAAATCGTTGATATTGGAAAGTCCTTGCGTTTGCTTATTAAGTTTTTGATTGGTTTTGTGTTTGACAACATATTGTTAATTCGACGTGTTACTTAAAAACCTACACACGTATTTTGTTTTTTTATTGGGACCATACCAGAACTCGTAAGAAGCTTTCGAATATTTGGTTTCTGTGCGTAGTGCAGTCACCTTGTCTACATAGTATAATACATTATCTGACCAAACGCGATATGGAAGGACAGTTTTTATATGAAACAGGTATTACCTGATATGTCAGCGAAACGCATCTGTTTATTGCCTAGATTTACAGAGGGCTTGTGTAGGCCAAGGTGGTTACTTCCTATATTTTCATTTGCGAGTGTGCCGCAGTTAAGATAGCATTTTCGTATAATATTGGTTAGGACAGGGTCACATTTAAAATAAAACGTTCTAGAACAGAGTTTCTTGTTTCCAATAATGCAGTTTAAATGTTTGATGTCTAAACTTCCTTCCAGTAACTGCGAGCATTCATTAGAGAGGTATCTTCTTTATGGATGTATCTTTGTTAGTACTCAATTTGCACTCTGTAGTCACGTTGGACTAATGTCTGTTTCGCTATGTTCCTCCGTTTCCTGATTTTGTTTTCTTTGATTTTCTTGTTGGTGGAGGGTTGGAATCCTCACAATCCTAACAAAGTGGTAAAACCACGCCACATGTCTCATGTGCCTATACGTCGGAAGTACAAATGTGTGGTCGTGAGTTGTTTTTTCTGTCCAATATTTTTGTGCAGTTTTTTGATAATATTCTGGTTAAGAACCTTTGCAGGTTCACATTTGAAATTTATTACACCTAGTTGAAAACACTGGAGATATATTAGCGGTATCCATATTTTGATCATAAAATTAAAAGAGCAAACTATTCATGCTATTACAAATGTAGTCCGAAAAGACGGTCATTATGTATGAACAGGACAAAATAAATGAACATATTTAGTTGTTTTATATAGAGCAAACATAGACAAATATTATGGTGGTTCAAACATAAAATTCAAAAGAATGACCACGAACCAACATTATCATGGATCATCCAACAAAGTCACGGCTGGTCTTTATGAGTTAAAAATTAAGTTAGAAAAGACTTGACTGTCGAAACGAAAATAGTGAATAACATCACAAAGTTGAAAGTTAAAAGTTCAACTCGCCCGTATATTTTTATATATGCATGTTGTATTAACATTCTGCAAACGTTTCATTTGCAATACTTTCATATTAATGAAATCTTATGTAACAATTATACCGGGAGAGCGGGGCTGATATATTTGGAGTGCGATGCCATCTAGTTGCTAGATACTCAGTAAACATATCTGCAAGCACTCGTGAATTGATGGAGAAACTGAGAGATGATTTTTCATTGAAGTTTTTCCCTTTACTGAAAATACTCTATGTGACGTAACAATACCAGATAAAACATTTACATAAATTTGACCATACCCTGGTGATATTAAGCGGAAGTGAAAATGATGAGGATTTTTTAACTGAACACAATCTTATAATTGTCATTCTGTTTATTTTTTAAAGCTTTATACATGTACGATAAAAAGCAAGCTATTGTTACCTGCTATTGTATTCATATATAGCCCTTTTCGAAAATCTATTTCCGGAAGGCCTTGTTTCCTTCTGAAATTAAAATTACCATTTTGGTTCCCTGCTTCCGGGAAGTATGGTATGAAGTTTCCACAGAAATCACCGATAGAACGTGCATCGATTTCTGTCGAGGACAAATAGCTAAAGCTTTCATTTTTAGTTTTTATACAATAAAATATGGACCTTAAAAACATTAACTACTTTTGGCAGTCGTCGAAAGCAAATGTTCTAAGATAAAGTGCAGGGGAAAGTCGGGTTTTTCTCCTTGCTCATTCTTACGTCGATGTGATGCACTACCCACAAAGGGGAAAAACTCTTACAAAATCTTAATTCTTAAACCTTACTCGGACTTCCGGAAAAATGTTTTGGCACCTGAATTCGCCCACGTTTTACTCAATTCACAAAGATCAAATAAGGTGGACATATTCAGTTGCACTTGAGTTCCTATTAACTTTCAGAAGAAACATTTGTGAAATGATTCATGTAACAGTGCTTGTTATTTGATATTGCAAAGATATTCTATAACAATAATTGACCCTCTTGTTAAATTTGTCGTACAGAGAGTTCAAGCAGGTGGATAACTAGTTTCCGAACCATTCATTTTCTGTTGTAGATTTGCTCTTTAACATTGTTTAATAACTAATTTAGAAGCAAAGATCTATACATTACACAATAATCCAAAAGTGGTTCAATCATTGACCTTATTATTGCACATATAAATGACAACATCCAACAACCAGTCAGAATGTCCTTCGAACGGTAATTAACAGTTCCGAATGCCCTTCCAACGGTAACTATTCAACACACCAAGTTTTTCATGGTTTTGTTTTGCAATGTAATATCGTTCTGATTCAGCTGGTTTCCGATCTTTAGGAAAACTTGATAACCGAGAAACAATTTCTTCCATCTCAGATTTTGAAACTTTACGGAGACCCCGAAACCTTAACGGATCAAAAGCCAAATAGTCGATTCTGACATTCTGGGAAGGCTCTGCTTTCTTTTGGTTAATTCGTCTTGTGAGAGCAGTTCGTGCACGGCCAGAATTAGTTTGTCTTTGTAGACGTGACACTATTATTTCTAGTTCTTCATGTGTTACCTTTTTCGGTGGTTCCGGTACATGTTGCATCTCATCTGTTTCAAAACTTTGTCGTAAAGAATTTCGTTGACGTCCTTTTACTGGTGTGTTTAATTCACGTAACAGACACGCCGCACTTCTAGGGCGTTCATGGCCAGGAAATATAAGTCGTTCTGGAGTTTCGGATCGGCTTAAACTATCAGACCGGAAGGAACCCGACCTTTGAAAACTATTTGGTTTTCTCACATATCTAGCACTCTTTGTTCTTCTGTTGTTGATCTCTGTTTCCTCACCTGGTAATGGATACAGTCTTAACACAGGAACTTCAATTTCTTCATCATCGTCCATCTAAAGCAGAAAAATATTAAAATATGCAATAAAATAATATAAGACAATTCAAACGATAAAATCAGATTCAAGCTATTACTCAGTTAATATGAGGATGGTGCTACCTTAAAAGCGAGCGTAAAAATGTCAGACGGCCGTTTTTTTCATTGGTCAGACCTTCGCTCATTTTCAGGACCATTCTCCAAGTCCAAATCTCATACCTATCTCGTCTGCTGCCAAAACAATTGGAGTCACTTCTGAAACCACTCCTTTAGCATAAAGAGCGAGCTTCGCTCGCTTATAAAAAGTGAATAATTAAAGACTGAGAAGAATATTGTTGTTTTTACTGAGTTGAATAGAATTCATACTATTTTGAAAACATTACCTTGTCACCGCAGTGTTATAATGTATGTGGATGTCTAATCTCATATCCCACAAATATATTTATTTACGGCCTGTCTCGTTTACTATTCTTTTGAATTGGTTGCCAAAAGACATATAATCAATCGAAAATCAAATATGGCTTTTATGTTTATCATGGAGTACACGAAAACTTGGGAAACCAACGCTTTGACATATAAATTTGATTTACATTTAAAATCTTATAAAACGAATAACAATAGTTGGGATTATAAGGTTATCGGACGGAGTTTTCACTTTAAGTGTTCATAATCTCCTAGTCTGATGTTTATGTGAAGTGTTTGACAAGTTCAGGAACCTTAATTTCAGTCTCATAAATTGTATATATTGAACATTATTCATAGTATGAGAAGTTAGTGGGGTATCACAGTGGGGGAACGGGCATTTGAAACCTTTTCCAAAATATAGGTACCTGTAATAGGAGAGAAAAATATCGTCACTTTCGTCATTTCACACGGATGTTTCACCACTGATACTATTAAAAATGTCATAATCCGCTTTGAATATTCGGTTTTAATAATTATAAATCTAAAAAAAAAAATTCTCTGCTGGATGTAAGCTGAATTACATTATTAACCCATTAAGAAGTTCCAGTAAAGAATTTTTGTTATCAGGGACAAACGATTTTAAATGGAGGAACAGGGCCGCCGAAGTTTTAACGAATGAGAATATACATAACATCAATATCGCACGTGTGCGATGTTAGAAATTTATAAACAGATTGAAACATGGCCTTTTCCATATCGGTCCAGAAATCACTCTAAAAGACCTCCATATCTGCCACGGACGCTGATTGAGTGCTTATATGGGTCGAGGGATGATAGCTGGTTGATATGCATGGACATTGACATGTAATAATCTCTAACAATCATATCATATCATACCCTATTGAAAATTGTATTTCAAATTTAATTCTAATAAAAATCCGTCTCTATAAAGTCCTTAATTACCCTAGAAACAAAGAATTGAAACATACTTGCGGACACAATAGTTCCACACGTCATTTAGTTCCACTCTTTATTCTACCCAAATACCAATGGTTTTAAGTCATTAGTTCCAGAACTCAATGATACAGTACGGAATATCTCAGTGTTTACACAAAATAAATAATCATATGATGGCTATTTGTCAAAGGTATTAACATTGATTTAATTAATTGAAAAAGTCCATTAAATTTTTATATTCGAAACTTGTCTTCAAGGTGGTCATATTTATTTTAATAAAGTTGTGTCGGGGATATAAAAGGACATTGGCAAATATGTATTTATTGATCTAAAACTAAATTAATCTGCTGTCAATAATTTCATCTCTGTTGTCTGTATAATATCTCGTGAATACGTCCAGTTTAGAATACCCATGCGAGAGATCAAAAGTGTATAATCCAAAGACACACGACAAACTCAAAACAACACAAAAGGTAAAAAGGAAACAAAAAGAACAAAGACTTGGACTCTAAGAACTCCTTTATAAATCTGGAATGGGATCAGGTGCTTCGGAAGGGTGAAGCATTCCTTGTCTCGTGTGCGACAACCGTTGTGGAATCCACTCTAATCCGGGTCAATGTCGGAGCCTCAATGAAAAGTAGTCATGTTCTGATTGGGTCAACCTCATTAAATAAAGAATTTATTATTATTATTATTATTATTATTATTATTATTATTATTATTATTATTATTATGTCAATCCTAGAAGAGTATGCCAACAGAGGGGGTATAATTGATATGAGAAATGAAAGATACAATCTTATTAAAATCAGTTCTCATCACTTGCTCCTCGATTTTTTATGTGTCGGACACGTCGACATATAAAAAATCGAAGAGCAAGTGATGAGAACTTATTTTGATAAGATTGTGAAAGATATGGTGTAAATGTCAAGGATACTACACCATATCTCAACAAGAAAGCTCAAATCTATAGAAGTCTCTTTAAGGCAGAGTGGAAAAGTTCTCCTTGTGAAGAGCTCTTAAAAGCTCCAAATGAATTAACAAGTGTATATTATAAACATCGATATTATACCTGTGTACGTCCGTGGGCACTGTACGATCAAGCCAATTCGATTGACTAACAAGAGTCCATCCCACATATTCTAGATTGCATTATATATGTTTAAGCCAATATATTAATGTAAAATAGAAAGTGACAGCAAAATGCAATAGTAACCTTGTTGTAGATTGTTCAAGTTACTTGCCACAGTGTGTTTTAGTTTAGCTTTTTCGTGGAATCCTTAACATTGTGTTTTTAGTTCAATCAACAGCTTGAAAAATCTCACTAAATGATTCAAAATTAGTAAGTTGAACACAATAGATAATCTAAAAATATGTGTATCTATCATGTCTATCTAAAATTATGAATAGTTTCACATTTTATACTTAGTGGGCCTGTATAAGTTCTACTGTCATTTATTGGATGGCTGTCTCATGGATAATCATTTTATATACATCAAACTACTAAAGTGTGGTTAATATTGCTACGCAAAACCACAAATAATTGAATGTTTAATATTATAATTTTTGAACCAATTTAATTCTATGTAAAAACCAACAGTTGAGGGGAAAGACAGATAGGTTTTGTCAGTTTATTCAAGGATATAATGATTTATTGTAATCTTTCTTAGTTGTCGATTTAGAAAAAAGTAGTTATTGTGAGGCTGCTGAAATTCGTGTTTTTGTCATTTTCTGGTAATAACACATAAAATATAAGATGAACATCGAAATGTATTTGTTTAAAGTAGAGTTTTCACGAATGATAAACTCAATGTTTAGCTGTGAATAACATGTATAAAGTAAATTAAAAGGTTATCTGATAAAACACTGAATAGTTAATTGTTATTTTATTTCAACTTGATTGGATGATTCATGTATTTACTCCAACTTCTTCAATGTTTAGAAATATCAGAGCTGCACTAATTTACTCACCTAATGCATGGATCGGCGTCTGGTAATGCTGAAAGTTTTTTTTAAAGCTTGTGCTTGTTATGTAGTTTTTTTTTGTGTGCATTGTTGAAATCGAATTGACATGTTGTTATAACCGATAGTTATAGTGTGGAGAGCCGTTGAACTTGTCAAACAGATTACAACTTCAATTTTATTTGTCGACTTATAATGCGTTAGATATTTTATTTACTGACCTTTGGGTTATAAAGTTTGTCATTAGAGATTTTGTATACTCCACGCGATTGTTATGTCATTTTCTCTTGTGTAAAACACAAAATTTAACAAGATTTAGTGCAAATATAACTATGACACGAGTTGTGTTTATTTTGTTTTTTTTTTTCATTTAAAATGTTTTTTAGCATATTCCTTAGCTTTCTCACAGAGTCCTGTTAAATCATGTTCGAATATTGATTCCTGAAAGTGATCCAAATTCGTTACCTATCTTAGTGGATAAAATTTTAAGCCGATTGTCCAATATCTGAATTATGATTCTCGCATTCATTTCTTTTATTATGTTTCTTTTCTTGTTGAAAATTTATGAATCAATGAGTTTGAACACAAAAATCGCGTTTCAGATTATTATTCAATATCTTATTCACCACAAACACCGATGTCAACGTTGCTAGTCGACTAGTAGCCTACGGGTTTATCCAGGCTACAATAGATAAACACCTAACTAGTAGCCTTCGGGTTTATCCAGGCTATTATAGATAAACACCTAACTAGTAGCCTACGGGTTTATCCAGGCTATTATAGACAAACACGTAAATACTGACATGACATTACAAAAGGAAAAATACGGGGAAATTTTCAAGATACTATGACCCATGGAGGGAAATTGTTGAATATAGAGGTCGCCACAAGGCTTTCGACAAGAATGTAATCCAACACTTGTGATTGCCCCAAACAAATAAAATCTGTATATGAAAACTTTATGCAAATCTTACCTCCAAACCTTATACACACATGCAGACAAAAACATCGTGAAATGGAGAAACCAACCAAGTAACCCCGGTTCCCGATTTGGGACAAGCAAATAATACATGCAGTAGGGTTATTACTGATGATGCATTGATGCCTTGTTCTTTTAATTTGTTTGTTACACGCCCCTTTGGTATCTTCGAATTTCTTTTACAATAATTTGCCACTGGACGTTAAGCAACATTCAATCAATCAATCAATCTTTTACAATAAGTTAAATAAATCGATAACACTGAGTTACATGTATATCTTGACAGCCTCAGCGCGCTTTTGGCTATTCTTTCAATTCGTTTGGGTGATTTTTGCTAAATGGTAATATGCCTCTCCAATTGTTTTGTCTCTGACTATACTGACAATGTAACAGACAACCATTAGTCGAGTTGAAATTCAGCCACCAAAGATGCAAACTGTTGATCAAATTGAGCAATAGGTCCTGGACATATGTTCTATAAGCGAAAAATGTGATCCTATGCTGACTTATTTCGGCTTCTGTGACCATCTTTTTACTTAATATCGTTTATCAGTTTTGACAGATATTGAAGTCTTATTATAAAAAAAGGAAATGTTCGAAAAAAAAAAAAGAAAAGAATGGTTTATGTTTGATCATTGTTCAGTTTATAGGACCTCACATCATACATATGATCAAGCTTGAATTTATTTGAGATTCCTGTCCAACTGATTTTATCATTTTTAAGAATATTAAATTCGTGAATGTTGTCTTAACTAACTTCAGTTTACTAGTTGGCAATTGGTCAATATTATCAGCTAATTCGATTTACAGCTTGTGATTGGCTAATTAGTATATTTTGTAACTTTTTAGTTTTAACCCATAATATATACATTGACAAAAGTGATTGGTTAAAAGATACATAAAGTTAACTTTATGAATTATCAAATGGTATCGTCATTATGTATGGTTTTTAAGTAGACCTTATGGCATTTTAGGTTTACAGTTTCTTTTTTGCTCAATAATAGTTTTGATTACTATACTTTATGCAAATTTCTTATGTAATCCAGTTATTTCATTGGTTCTTGAGGAGGTAGAATTGTGCATTGTTTTTGTTTTGCTCCGCCCATCCCTAGCAATGGGTAAAATTTTAACGTAGCAACGAAAATATCACCTTCTGAGACCGAACATAACCGAACTCGGAAAAAATCACCATCTCCGGCCGAAGTTTACCGATTACTATTTTACATCTATCCACGCTTACAAACATCATACGATTTGTTTTTTTTATTCGACTGTACAAAACTTGCTGTCGAATGATGTTATATTACCGATGTCGTTGACGTTGTTGTTGCATGGTCTGTGAACGTATAGCTTTCCACATAATAAATATCTTTACAGTTAACCGATTCTTTTAATATTTGGAGACATTTATTTTTTGTACTACATTGGCATTAGTTGTTGGTGGTCTGACCCAAACCATTTTTAGTGAAGAGCGACTAATAGATGGTTATTTTTATTTTCTATCAATTTAGTTTCTCTCTCTCTCTCTCTCTCTCTCTCTCTCTCTCTCTCTCTCTCTCTCTCTCTCTCTCTCTCTCTCTCCAACCAGAACAGATCAGGGCATTCAGTATAATAAAAAACATACTGCTTTTAGGTGAGGATGTTATGGTAGATTTACCACACTTAGAGAAAATATCACACTCAGAAAAAATATCACCCTTGACCCGTCTCGAGTGATATTTTTTCTTCGTGTGGTAATCTACCATAACACCCTCACCTAAAGGCAGTATGTTTATATAAACGTTAGTGATGCATCCGATAGTTCTTTTGATATTCTCAAAAAGCGTTTGTGATCGACAAATTGGTAATACTGACTTATTAATTGTATCCAATGGTGTTTACGGTATTTGATTGGCTTATCGTATCCTCAAATCATTTTACAATAAAAGAAACAGCGAACTAAATATCCCAATTCATAAAAAATGCAATTCACTGCATTGTATTGATTGACTGTCTTTAACCAATCAAAACGTTTTATCATTGAAGCAAAAATCTAGAGTGTGTTTGAAACACAGAGGATTGTTTTCAGCGTTTGCGATATAAAATTTGAACCAAAAACTAGGTTGCTTTACTTACGACGACGACAACACCCATTGACATTCGATTAATACAGATACTGACAGGAATAGACAAGGATGAAAGTGATTTCCAATATGGAATTAAGATTATCTAGCATTAAGCGTAGGAAAATAGACAATTAGCACTTTACAGTAAAAGATTATTTTAATACGGCTTAATTACAAAAGACCGTTTTTAAAATTTTTCTTAAATAAATAAACACGTAAGCATTATTATCAAGTGCGAAGTATATTATAGAATCAATTAATAATTACAACGAAATATAACGCAATAACTAAGAAGTTAAGCAAACAGTTGAGAAAAATATTGCAAATTACACAGCCTTCGGTGCTCGAAACCATAAGCTTATATAGCGATGCCCCGACAGGTCATAATGCGGACAGCCTGGTCATTAATCATGTTGACGTGTACTCCTTTAACTACTTTAGTAGCCCTATAGCCACAACCACCCCCCTTTCCCTTGAAAGTAACTAGTCATTGTGCTTCGTTTCTCACCACACTACCAAAGTTTTTTAATACTTGTGAGAAATATTTGCGGTTGGATGTTAAGCAACCAACAATTAATCGAACTTTGGCAAAGATATCAGGTACTCGTTTATTAAAAAAACTGATTAATGCACCCGATTAACAGAAAACACTCTTATCAAGATATTTGAACTCAAAATTTATATAACTGGTGATATCAAATATATTGATTTACTTTATACTATAGTAACTCTGAACTAGTAAATAAAATAACATTTTATGCCTTAAAAGGTAATGCCTTGTCCAGAATTTTTGCTCCTCCAATTATTACAGCAGCAATCATTGAGCATCTGATTGATTGATTAAATGTTGCTTAACGTCCAGTGGCAAATATTTCATGCATATTCAGGACGTACTACATCGACACGCTGAGTCGGATTTTTTTTTACGTGCTAGCTCTCGAAATCAACAATCCGAAGGAAGACATGCCACTTTACCCATACCTATTATCTGACCTTTGGCCGACCAGTCTTTGCTCCTACTCCTTAATGCTGTGTGCTTAGCGGAGAAGCAGAAAATGCCAATTTTAATGACTTTGGTTTTACCCGGCCGGGGATCGAACCCACTACCTTCCGCACTCGAGGCGAGCGGGCTAACCATTACACAACTGAGGCGGTTGACCATCTGACAGAATGTGTTAATCTATTTTTGAAAATTAACAGGTTTGGGCACTAAGATTAAATGGAATTTAGCTTCCAGTGATAATAATAAAAAATTATTTCATCAATGGCATTTAAAAGTGCGAAGAAAGAAATTTTGATGACAAGATATTATGTATCTTGGGCTGTAAATAGTTTTCTAACCTCCAAAACTTTGCTTTTTTGGAGGCTTCCAACTTTTAAATTAGAGTAACTGTATGAATTGTTTGACAAAAATTGCTTCTTTTCTGCTAAATATTTGCCTTTTAATGCCAAAGACGAAATTCCAAATTCATTTTTTTACAATGACAATTGATCATAATTTATATCCAATATTAGATGTCATGTTAAAATGAGCTATAACTTGAAAATGACAATATGTGGGGTAAATGTCAGAGGGATTATAGTCCACTTCGATCATAGTTCCTGACCTGTTTAAAGGGAATTAGGCCGAGTTTGGTTCACTAATACCAGGAATTTTTTTTTCAATTCTCAAATAATCTCGAACAATTTTAATAAAAAGTATAAAATAATAAATAAAAATTGAAATTTCTTACCTTTACTAATATACTGTGAAGTGGTGATAAAACCTTCAAAAATCTCAATCACAAAAAGTATATTGTTTTTCTTGTTGAATAGAAAAACTCCTACTTCATGTTTTTAAATTATTGAAGATTTAAACCCAATGGCTTTATCGAAATCGGTATTTTCACTTTTAAATCGTTTAAATCAATAATCCCATTGTCATTTTTCACCTGGAGAAATTTAATCAGTAAACTAAACTTATTTTTCTTCAGTTCGATACTACTCTACACTTTATCTGACGCAAAATGAGTTCCGAAGTTGATGAAATTATTGACTATTAACCGTTGCTATAATACAGACTACCAACTCGCAAAGCGAGGTATATAGACGGAGTTTCTATTCTTACATGTACCTGTGCTTTACATTCGAAACGAGAGTCGTGAAAACGGTTGATTTATGTCACTCTTGATGGTTAGAACTATAAAAAGACTTGATAGGGCTTATTAATGCTTCGTCGTGCGGAATCGCGCGTCTACGCGCTATCGCTATTTTCGCCGAGATTTAAAATATAAACAAACCACGACAATAAGAAACACGAGAAGATTTTTGCGCGACGTCGCACGGAAATCTCTTTGAAAGTATAAATGAGCCTATAATCTTTTTCATATGCTTGGCAAAGATTTAAATATGGAAACAGGAAAATATATATTTTTCATAAAAATGGCAATATTCACGATTTCAGTTTACCCATGTAGATTTATGAAATATAAGTTATGTTTTATCAATGCCATTAAAAATCTACGAACATAACTAAAACTGACCGAAACCGAATCAGGAAATATAAGGATTACTTTGCTTGGGGTTAAAACCTGGTGCGTTTTATTCGTTTAGGTACTTATAAAGCTCGTAACATGGATTTGGATTCTGCCCTTGATGACGGCAGTGAGAAGACTTAAATTTCATATCTTACAGAGAATGGATATCTACCCAATATTTTCTCTTTTTATGTTCTAACAACAAAAATTGTAATCTGTCTTTCCAACAACAGGTACTAAAACTTGGTTTGAGCGACGAAACGATGACCACTGTACGTACCAGAGATACCATTGGGAACCATTTACAAGGTTATCGGATAGTGCGTAGAAGAGAATTTGTCGGTCTTCCTGTTTATATAATTAGGCAAGTTTACCTTTTGTCATGAAACTTACCTCGTAGCCTTTTTGGTTTTGTAAGATTTAGTATTTACATACATAGCAATATGGAATAGGAAAATAAAAAAATCTTTAATCGTCGAATCTTAATCCTATTTTCCCTAGCTATAAATATAGATAGTACTGTTATGAATTTACCAGTTTTGATTCAATCAATACAACATAAAAATCTCCCGGCTAATGTAAATATTTCTTAATCAAACAAAGTCTGTGCATATATTTATGCAGGTCTTAAGAATTTATTTTCTACCATACTATAAACCTACATGTTCAAGTTAAGTAGAATTCAATAGTTAGTCATGCTTTTCTACTCTTTATACCTTAACACATTGTACTTTAATTAAAGAATTTTTCTTAAAAGAATCTTATAAATTGATCATTAAAAAAATCTATGATCTTTACATATTCATGTGTTTTAATAAATATAACTTATAAAACAAATTTTCAACACACGAACTAGATGCAGTATGATATGCTATCTTCTCGCTAATATCTATGTTAGATTTAGTAAAACAGGTTATAGTTAGATTCCAAAGGCACCAACTGTGCACCCCTCATAGCAGATTAATTGTCTTATTGTTTCAGTTTATGTCGAAATAGCAATTAAGATTTGGTTTATAAATTGAATTATATGATCAATACCAGTATTTTTGGCCTTCAATAACTTTTGTATAATAAGCAATAGAAATTTACACAACCGAAATCAACTATAAGTAATAATGATACTCCCGTTTTAACCTGGATTTGATTATTGAACAATATAAGTTGATGATTAAAAGGACGTTTATTCCTTCCCGTCGTGACCTATCCCTTTCTTGACAGCATCATTTATGGTCTTTTCTTTTAACAGCTGGTCCCACTTGCTCGTGTGTGCACTAACGTTTCCGACTTCAACGGTTGTAACCTGTATCAGAAAGACAAACTTTTACTAGGATATTGTTAGCACAGACTGCCAATATCCATAAATGATATGTAATCAGGATTTTGACAACTAGATATCGCTACGCTCACTCGCCGCAAAGATTCATGTTCTGGCTCACAGGATGATATTTTAAAATATCTCAGCGTTCAAAATTCCGATAACTAACTTATCATCGTTCAGTTTTTATAAAATGTTTGAATTATCAAGCTTTTATTCAAATTCTCCTTACTATGTGCGGGAAATAATGTGCAAGTCTTGATATTTGTCCGCAGATACTACTTTGGGTCAATAATACGCAGTAAAAAAGTCTATTTTAGATTAGTATATATAGAATAAAGGACATTTTGTATCTTGTACTAACTTTATAACGGAAAATATTCAGTGAGCCCGTATCTTGTACTAACTTTATCGCGGAAAATATTCAGTGAGCCCGTAGGGCGAACTGAATATTTTCTCGTGATACAG
>JAULBM010236987.1:0-16969 GCA_032357055.1 Geukensia granosissima
AGAAAATGTTATAGCAAGTATAAACTCTTTAGTGCCGTATTAAGCTATTTACAAGAAAGTCAATATTAGTTCCAATATGGTAGTAATCCTGACTGTAAGTACAACCTGTAAATGTTATTAACATGTTTTGATGGCTCTCTCATCGACAATAATAAGACATCTCCTGTTTCTATATTTAAAGATATACATGTACTTAAACTGGCCAAGTTACACATAAGTGATTATGAAACTGGGAAATTTTTGTTTGTCATCTTTATTATTATTAAATCTTATAATTTACATAAAAAGGATACATACTAAAGGAAATAAAAAGTGAAAATTTAAGAAAATTTGTCCTTCACAAGCTTAATACAATTTTTAGAGACCACTGTTCTTGACCATCTCCATCATTAGACATTACCAATTGTCTTATGTATTGCAATTAAGACATTTCCCAGGCGACAAAATAAAATACATTACATACTTTATAGACAGATACAGTTATTTATTATATGTTTCATTACATTGATTAGGTTAATTTTAATAAAAAATCAATATCAATCCATTTCGTTGTTAATTTTGGATGTAAGTGGATCCTGTCTCGTGTTGAAGCATGGGATCAAAATCCTGCTATATCTGCAAACATTTAGGAGGTAAAGATTTATTTTACTTTTTAAATTTTGAATTTTTATCGAAAATATGATTTAATGTGCTATCTTTCAGATTTATTTTTTTAAATATATCAAAAAAGATCAGCTAATGTCATTTGAGCTTTTGTCATCAGTTTGCGTCTGTCGTCTGGATATTTTTCACATTTTCATTTTCTTCTCTGAAGCCACTGAACAAGTTTCAGCCGCACTTGGCAGAAATTTTAGACAGGTGGCCCTTTACCAGATTTGTGAAATTGGTGCCAATCTGAAATTCAACATAGCCACCAGGGCCAATTATGTGTTCTGATTGGTTCAGATATCAAACATCTTCTTGTCGGAAACTGCAAAGTGGATTGAAATATTACCTTGCAGAAATGATTGTTAGATGGTCCTGTACTTAACTTGTGAATTGTTTGCTGATCGGAAATTGAAAATGGCCACCATAACGAAACTTAGATGGCAATTTCACATTTTCATCTTTTTTTCTGAAACTACTGAACATATTTCAAGTAAATTATTGGAAATGTAAGACAGGTAGTTCTTATCTGTATTGTGAACTTGGCACAATTCTGAAATTCAACATAGCCGCCATGGCCAATTATGTATACTGATTGGTCCAGATTTCAAACATTTTCTTGTCAGAAAATGCAGAGTGTATTGAATTGTTACTTTTTTAGAAATGATTGTTCAACAAAAAATTTGCCAGGTGAGCGATTACAGACTCCATGGAGCCTCTGGTTGTGTCTGTCGTCTGTCTATGTTCGTCTGCTATTATGAACTAAAATACTTCTTGACATTAGGTAGCATGATACTTGGTTGCTTCTTAATGAAATTTTTGCCAGCCAACCAAGATGGATGTTATTGCTAAAAATAGAAAAAGAAATTAAAAAAAAAAATCCACTGATAAACTACTTGACAATTCATTGGAATGATCCTTGAATAGCTCTCTGCTAAAATTTTGTCTGTGATCTACGCATGCTTTAACAAGGTGGCTGCAACATTATAAGGACTGTATTACAGTCCAGCATTCGAGAAACCATGGAACCTCTAGTCCATGACTTGTATTATCTCTACAGGACTGTTTATAGTTTAGCCAATTTTCAACCCTGATGAGACCAATCACAAATTTTCTCCAAAACACTCAAAAAGTCCTGCGTGGACCTCAGTCCATGTAATTTGTGGCAATCAAGGTGACCACCATTGCCAAATGTTGTTTAAACATAAGAACCTTGTTGAAGACCTTGTGGAAACTGTCCCTTTGTCTTTCTAGTAGTTGGAGTGTGGTCTATCTGACAATCAACCCCTTTCTATTATTTCATTTTTATATCTTCGTAATTTTTGCATAAAAGATCTATGCTGAAACTACTGAGGCAATCTTGCAAATGATTCTAGATAGTCTCATTAGAGCCTCTAACTGTCAAATTAGATTAGGTAAATTTCTATTATCCTTGATAATTAAAGTTTCTGAAGTTAAAGAAGTGCTTTAACATGTATCAGTAAAGAGGATTTGGAATTCATATATATAAGAAAGAGGATTTAGTTTATTTTTTGCAAAAATATGTCAGTCTTTATATAATAGTTAATAGATGTCCTTGAGGTTATTCAAAATTACCTGAAATACTTAAGACTCTAATAAAGGTCCTTGAAATTTCTTTGAAATGTATGCTTTTCTCCTCTCTTGCATTTCCTGTGTCCTTGGAATTGCGGAATATCCTGTGTGAAAATATGATTTTTTTTCATCTCTTGCATTTTCCATATCCTAGGTATTTCTGTGTGTGTAAATATATGCTTTTTTCATCTCTTGCATTTTCAATGTCCTGGGTAATTCTGTGAAACTATGATTTTTACAGCAGTTTGTTTTCCTGGCCCTTGCTGTGTATGAATATTCTATTAGTATTACTACATATCATTTTCTGAAAACACATAGAGAATGATACAAATATTTTTCACATCTGAAACTTATTTTTACTCATATTTATGACTAGTCACATATAAACAACCGGCTAAAGATGGGCCTTCAAAGCATGAAATTGATGCATCAAAGTACTTGAAAAGTCCTTTTTTATAATGCAAAATGTGTACTCACATGATTCATATTGATACAATGATTATAAATTGCTGTCAATCTGTTTCAAAGACAGTTAGGTGCTGGTGAAGGTCAGTTCTTACTTTTGACATATTTTGATATTTTCCTTGCAGATATTTCACACCATATAAGCTAATTTATTGAATGGACAGTACTGGTTAATAGACAAGATTCACAAATGAAATGGAATTTCTGGGAACATCATTGTTCTGGTTATTTTTCATTGGTCAATATTCATTTGCAAGGACTTCTAGAATCTAGATGGCACATAATTTGAATATAACACAACAGAAGTTGAATTCATAAATTGGTCTATTGCATTAGGTGTAGAAAGGCAACAGAAAAAATAAGATAAAAATAATAAAGATTGTTTTTTTTTTTTTGCAGCTCCAGGAACTAGAAGCATCCCACCAAAGTTTATTATTCCATTGTCCGATCAGACTCTATTGCCAGGTGACACTCTCATCTTAGAGTCCAAAGTAACAGGTAATTACAGGTGTAGAGGTTAATTGATTAGCTGTCCTATCATACCATCTGCAGACCACAATTTCATTTTTTAATCATAAGTTACAGAAATACAAAAGTTTTGTAAAATCATTTGTATAGTATAATGCCACATTTTTGAGAAGAAGAAAACAAATTAAAAAAAAAAAAAAAAATACAGCAGCTTTGATATGCTTAAGCCAAAGACAAAGGTGTTACTTTGAAATCTGTTTAGTACAGGAATCACCTATTCATCTCATGTGGTATAAGACCACACCATTTTCACAGAAAAAGTGGTCTTTATAATCTCAACTTGAGCATGCTTTCAGTAACTGCAAGCATTCATTAGAGAAGTATCTTCTTTTTGCATGGATTTTTGATTAGTATATTTATTGTCATTGAGGAAGTCTCTGGTTGGATTTGGTGAATTTGTTTGATTCATATAGTTCTTCTGTTAGTGCTTCTGGTTTCTTTGATTTTGTCATTTGACCACCCATTGAGGGAGCGTTTGGTTCCCACTAAACTAGTGTTACCCCACCACATATCACATTTGCCTATCACATGTCAGGAATTATGGTCATAGTTTTGGCTTTGTGTTATATGTTTTGTTACATGTACATTTTTCCAAATATTGTTAAGATCCAATCAATCAATAATAAACTCCGGTTCATTCTTGTAGATTGTAAAGGAACCTGATTGACAAGCATTCCACATCTATTATTTTTAATATTAACTTGAAAGTGGGGGAAATAATAAGTAAAAACTCAAAATAAAAAAAAAAGAAAAAAAAAAACTGAACACAAATTTTATGGCCTTAAACTTAACACCACAAATATTTGCCACTGTATTAATTATATAGACGACTTGACATACTCATTTGTAACTTCATGTACTGCAGGTTATCCAAGGCCAACAATTACATGGTATAAAAATCAACAGGAAATTAAGGAGTCAAGAGTCTTGAGGACTGAGTTTGATGGATCAACAGTACGTTTGATCATGGAGAACGTAGATGTATCTGATTCAGATTCTTACAAATGTATCGCTGAAAATGATGTGGGCATTGACCAAATCAAAGCTAGAGTTACTATAGAAAGGGAGACAATTAAAAAATCAGGTAAGATGATTTTTTTAAAGGGACATTACTCTTCTTCAGTTGATTGTTCATGAGAATGTTAAAGTTTAATTTGTTTGTTCTTGAAATACACATGTAGTTAAAAGAAAGAATATTGAATATATGCCAGAAAGACACAATCCATATCTTAGATACATTTATTAAATATACAAATGAATATTTGACTGTGTGTAAAACGCTTTTCTGGATAAACCTTCATTAGACAAGGTAGGGGCAAAAATAGGAAGATCAGTTTAACTTTTGAATTTTGTATTACTTTCATTGGCCAAATGAAATATACAGTTCTTTATGTAATGAATGCTGATAAGCAAAATATAAAGATAACAATCATAGATTTTACAAATTACTGTGTCGGAAAGATGAAGATTCTATCTGTCCAACATACATTCCAGTACCTGAAAATAAATAAAAGCATACAACTCAAGCACTGGAATATGAGATATCATTGGGTTATTAAGGCCTCTTGATTTCTTTTCTTGACTTTATACTGTAGAAGGAATTCCAAGATACCAAAGGGGCAGACAGAAATCATTAAGTCAGAAGACAGACAAGACCATGGCCAACGAAATGAAACAAAACACAAACATAGAACACATATCACTACACTGAAAACTTAAGCTGGAGTAACATGAACCCTACAAAAACCAGAGTGAGTTCAGGTGCTCTGGAAGGGTAAGCAACTCCTGCTCCACTTTATTGCTGCTCTTCATTCTGAAGTCACTCAATATTGTACAGTAGTTAAGTTTTCTATGCAACAACTTGCCTCTTATGACAATCAAATGAATGAGATAATATTTTGAGCAAAGTGACGATTTCCTGCCTCCTATGAACACTTCAAAAGGATACAGTGTGTTATCTAAACAATACTCATCAAGTTTGTATTTATTTATACCTCGGAAAGCATTTCCGAAGTAAAGAAGGTGCAGATATTGAAGATAATGTTTTTGTAGGGGATTTTAAACTTTTCTTTGATGATGTCATACAGTGTTTTATGTGTTAGATCTGATTTGTTAAACATTCAGTCAGCACTGCCTTATGTGACCACCTTCTTATAAAGCAATAACCTGCCTTGTGTGGCAACTGCTTTATAAATCAGTAAATTGTCTTATGTGACCACTTGTGTATAAAGTAGATAGAAGACAATGTGAACCACCTTGGTGGTATTACAGTTAGCATGCTCCCCTTGAGTGCAGAATGTCAGGGGTTCAATCCCTGTCTGGGTCAACCCAAAGACATTTAAATTGGTATCTACTGCTTCTCCCCTAAGTACACAGCGCAAAGACTAATATCCAGCTCAACTTATGGTTCTAGCACAAATCAAAGTTCATTCATCATCCTACATTAATGTTCTCCTGTCCTGAATAATTATTATTTAAGCAAAAACAGCTGTTTAATTAAATTTGTGATTTGTCAGAAACTTCCTGTCAAAGCTTGATTCCTTTTGTTTACTAGTTTGGAAAAATACAAACCTCTTTATTCTATACACCCTAAAAAAATTACCTGTATAGATAAGCTTTTCTTATAAGTCCAGAGTGTTAGGTTTTCAACCCACTTTACCCTAAATGTGACATTAAAATTTACACAAAATATCACTGCATTTTGAAGTTATGATTCAGTCTTTTCAGAAAATGTTTGTAAATATATTTTAAAACGGTGGTTTTGAGAAAAAGTTTCTCTTAAGATAGACATTTATTGTCTGTCCCAGTCTTTGCTGCAAGGGTTTTTAAGAACAATTATTTATCCAATTGCAATGATTAGAAAAAGAAAAAAATGTTAACTAGCCTGATGAATTGGATGAGTCATGATTTATTTGCACATTCCATTCACATTATCTATGTTATTTCATAAAGATATCATTATTTCTTGTCCCATGTGCATTTTGGTGATTTTTTTAAAACTGATGATGTCATAACCAAGAATTATGATACCAAAATCACCAGCACATGTTTATGAGTGAAAATTTGATGTAAAATGAGTCTTTCTGGCAATAAAATGTTATCAAAATTTTTTTCTTTACAGATACTGGTTCCTCTAGTATCCAGTCCACATCACCCATAAACCAGCAAAATGTGGACAGACTGGTACCATCAGTAATCTCCCCTTCCACAACAAATGTTTTACAGAATGTATCCCAGAATGCAACAGTCCCAACCAAGCATCCATCATCACCTGTAAAAGAGGAGAACAGGGAACCCCCAATATTTTTAAAAGAGTTACATGATATTGAAGTAAAGGAAGGTGTACCAGTTGAACTCTTAGTAGAGGTCAAAGGTAAGGCAAATTATTACAATTAAACCATGCCTTATCCATGGAGCATATCCACTAGACTCTTTAATATGAGAAAACATATGGGTTTATAGACATGAGAAACTTAAAAAATACAAGAGTAATTCAACGTGCTGGTGAACATTTCTTTCTAAGACTTTTGTTGCAGCGCTGTTCCTTGATTTGAAAGTTGCTTTAGGACCCTCAGCAATGAGCCAAATGTAAAAATTTTACAGTAATTTCAAGGTGACTAGCATCATCAAAAATTCTGAAGGAATTTAAGTATCATTCCACCAATGAATAAGCGTTGGGCAGCAAATGGATGTTTAAAAAATTCATTAAATTTTGATTCAATACTCAAGTTAAATCATTATTATAAAAAAACAAAAACCATATTGTTAGGACTGAAAAATTGACATTCATTTATTCTCATTCATTTTGTTCTAAAAGTTTTACCGTTACATAATTATCAAGGAACTCAGATGAACTTTTGTTAAAGAACTATGTTTATACTACTAATCATCAAATTTATGGGACTTTCCGGTGATGATAATTATAACATTAAACACACCTCTATAGACTGAAGTTATGTGAGATGCTGATGTCGGTTCAACCCAGACAGTGTTGACAGTTTATATTAATTTTAATTATACAGAACAATAGAATGGAAAAACCCAGTGCCATTATGAATGACTTTTGCAGAATAAGCAAATAGTTTTATGTTTTGTAATTTAATTATAAAGTATGATATAAGGGCTTCCCACACTTTTACTTTTCAGTATTCAGTTCTCAGTTGTTTGTAGATGTTTTCACATGTTTTTACTAAATGTTACACTGTTCCACGGACTTTAATATAATATAAGTGTCAGAACTTTAACTTTAGTTTTCATTTTGCCTGATACTTAGACAGTTAAGGGACACTAGAATTTTGCGTGTAACATACTTATATAGATGCTATATATGTAATAAAATTGGCAACTATAAAAAACAATGTGGGAGTTATGCCCCTTGGTAGCTATATAGTTAAATTTTGCCTTGTTTTTTTAATTAGATTTCAATAAAATTTCATAAAAGCTATTTACATACATGTGTCCACTTTAAACTTATATATATCACTTTGAAGATAACAATTATTGAATTTTGGTGTTCATGCCCCTATAAATTTCATTTTGTGTTGGGCATGGATAAAATTAATATTTGGAAAGTCTAAGGTGTTCTATTTTCCTACAGAATTTGACATGGACTGTTGGATAAATTGAATACCATATAGCCCTACCTCAGGTTGTACTCATCAGGGTTTTTGGTTCAATGTCTTGCCTAGCCGGAATATGGCAGAAACATTGCTGCTGGACATCAAGCATCACTCGATCAATCAAAACATATGGCATAAGATTGAAAATTCAACAGAGACCTGCTCCCCACAAAATGATCAAACTTTTATTACTAAAAGAAAACAAGCTCTTTGACCTACATGTAAGAAAATTGTATGTCCAACTTGTTTCTAAATCATATCTTTTACAAAATAAGACAATTATCTTAAAACATGATTATTCTGAAAATGACAAGCCACCTAACTTAAAGTAAATTAAAATTGTTTGATGATAAGGTTCAGGTCCTAGGGGAAAAAGTCATCTCTGCAATTTCACATTAAAAGCATGCCAAATAAAATAATATAAAACCCTATGAATATTTTTGCATAATTATATTCACATTGTCTTTGTTATTGTATCCTAGTTATGAGGTTCAGGATTCATTTTTCCTTAAAATCCTGAATATTTGAACACTATTCTACAAGTAAAAATACAGTAAAGGAATTTACCGGTAGTTTTGTGTATCCAGACTTAGAAAAAGCCATTTTGTTAACAGCTAGGTTATCACTCCAAATTTCTTGTACTGTTACTACAAATTAAGCCTTTCAGGTAAAATCTACTTCAAATGATTACACATTGCCATGTGTCAGGAAATGATCTATTTGTTCACGCCTAATCACATGTACTGTAGATAAAAATCTCCGTTTTTATGTGAGAGACAAGAGGATATACATGTTATTATGATGTTTTAATTGTCAGCTGGTAAGTGATCCTAATTATGTTAAACTACACTGCACTGTTCCAATCACACAGTTTTACCACTCCAAAATTTAAATCTTGTTGTGGTCAAAAATTTAAATCTTTGTTTTTTACAACTAAGATTAAATGTCTATATATATCCCTTGTTGTAAATATCAATAAAAGTGTTTTAAATCAATCTTAATTTCTTAATATCAAATTTGAGTCAAAATATATTGATTTCTCTCCTTTTACTTTTTTAACACTAGAAATCACAGTCCAAAAAATTGAATCCTTTACACTAGTACACAAACTCTTATCAATTGTACATATTTGTAAGTCCACAATAACTAAATAACAGTCTTATCTCAATACTGATAAAGATTCTGCTCTGTCACGATTTTTCTCCATCACTTTATCTATTTGTTTTTTTAAGTTACACATCACTAATTTTTTTTATATATTCTAAGAATAACCTAGGACAGTCTGGTTCACAGTGTTTAACTTCCTTTACATGTATATGAACTTTTTTTTACTTGAACATATTTATCTTGTACAGATGTATGTAAATAAATAATTACTATCCTAGATATAATCCACAAATTACTCTTAAGGAAGTTACTTTAACCCATACAGATAAACAAGTCTGACAATTTGATTTTTCTCTCAGATTTGTACAAATTTCTTCCCTATAATGAAAACCACCTGAGCACTAGGTTTTAAAATATAAAATGTACATGTCATCAATTTTGTCACTAATCAATCAATCTCAAAGACATATTTGTCTTCTTATGTGATCATTCAATCTTAGACATTATAACTGCAGTTTAAGTTTCCGTCTGTTCAGATTGTACAACTCAAATTTGTTTTATAAAATCATTCAATCATTATACTTTCTATCTACAGTTTAAATTTCCGCCAGTTCAGATTGTACAACACAAATTTGTCTTGCATGCAGCTTTTTCTACATGTTTTTGGTTGTTTTTAAGAAGAAGAGATTCACGTCACATTGACGTTACATGCTAATAACATTAATTTTCCAGGTAGTTGAAGCAATAATAACTAGGGGCTAAGTATGTACTAAATAGTTTTATGTTCTCAATAGATCCTGTTATTACAAATTTTATAGCATGTGTGTACAGGTAAAATAATTTTTATTTTGAAGAGCAGTATAAATTTCATAAATAATTTGACAATAATTTAGAACAGTGCATGTAGTATTCTGTCACAATGCATCAGTGCAATAGAACATTAAAATGACTTATTATTCAATTAATGAAGAAAATGCAGTTCTTAGAACTTGAGGCTTTTGAAAGCATTGCCATACAGTAAATGGTAAATATATTGCTGAATATTGTCCTTCTAATTTCTAACTGCACCTTACAAGTGCAATTTGCTGTAATTTTTTTCTAGACAATATTTACATACATTTTATGCTTTTAAAAATTTATCACTTCAAACAGGACATTATAGCTATAAAATTGGTATAACTTCGGGATCATTTTTATGAACATTTTTAGAGTTTTTAATTCTCACCAAAATAAAGTAATTTTTACAGTGACTGATTCAAAGGGGGTCTAGGGTACATGACCCCATTTCCAATGAAAAATTAAAGAAAACTGTATGACTTTCTTTAATTTGTGGAGAAAATACCCCAAAGATTTCATTAGGCTCTGTTCAGCATCAATTTTAAAGCTCTTCCACCCTTTCCCTCAATTCAAAATCCTGGATCCTTTTTTTATAATTATCATCCATAATTGAAACAGCAATGAATACTGTCAAGCACATGTAATCTACTACATAAAATGTCAAGAAAACTTGTTATTTTAATCCACTTTATTTTCTGGTGACATATCTGGCATTTCAAACTAACATATTTACCTTTCCAAGTTAAACAAGATTTATCATCTACCTGATAGTAGTGTGTAAAGATTAGAAGCAGGCAGCCACACTTATTTATATACATATAAGGTGAGTCCTGTATTCTCTTTTTAATAGGAGGGGAGGGATAAGGGGGTCTCATTTTGAATAAATAAATGAAATATTAAAATAACATATGATGGAAAATTTAAATTTTCCTTACCAATTCCTCACATGATTACATAACATTCAGCTAAGAGTTTTATTAAAGAATTAAAAAAATTAATATACTCCTTAATCCCATATCACAAGTACCGGTATCTGCCTTACAATTTAACAAGGAATGTCAGACTGTCAATGGTATTCGTTCCATACATGTATTTTTGTCAAATCTGTTTTTTTATCAAGATTACTGTTGCCTGTACATTTTGTACTTTGTTCCAATATACATCACACCCTGTTCAAATTCTATGAAACAGTATTGTCAGATTTGCGTAACTGGACTCAGCTGTTATAACTGATCAACAGTCTAGCTTCTGTTGCTGGAGTACTCATCAGACTTCTTAAAACTGAAAGCCTTCAGGGTTCAAAATTATGTAAAGAATGGAATGAGAAGCTCAAGGTGTTCAAAACATTTTCAGTTTGAACCAAAACTTCAAATAAGTTTGTTTGCCTCCCTAAAGTTTTTTTTTTGATTCTACAGGAGAAATTTTTTTTATTTGACTGTTTTCCCACATTTGATGCTTAGCACTCATTCATATTTAAGAATTTCTTGTTTAAGCCATATAAAAGCATCTAGCAGCCAAATGACACAAATTTTGGGGGGTTTATCAGGCTATGGCAAACAGAATTCAATATAAGTCTGGCCTATGATTGTTACTGATTATCGTTACAGATGATTAAACATTTCAAAATGGCAATTTTAATTAAATTAAAACAAGGATATAAAATTTCTATCATGTTAATTTGACAGAATTTTGTTTATATTCTGATCACTGATTCCCAATTCCTACATGCTGTTAATGTCTTTATTTAAATTCAAAGGTTAGGACTGCATTCTCAATTATTTTTCATAACTATAAAACATCTGATAATTTAAATCACTGAAAATGAACCAATAAATAAATTGTAATTGAAAGTTCATTCAAAATTTCATTTAAAGGGATGTAACTTTTGCTTTTAAAACAATTTGCACTGATTATCTCCCATGTCTCACTTAAAAGTCTTATGGACCAAAAGCCACAACTATGTAAAATTTATAAAGCCTAAAAATTATATGACATATATTGATATCAATTTTTTGTCAAGTTTTGATCCTCAGGCTGGAGATGACATTGACTGCAACAACTTTTTCATACTATGTTACACTGGAACAGTTGGTAAATTTTAGCGTGATAAGGTTTGTCAGTTACCTGCCCATGGTCGGTGGTTCTCTCTGGGTACTCCAGCTTCCTCCACCAATAAAACTGACTGCAGCGATATGACTGAAATATTGTTGAAAGTGGCATTAAACCTCAATCAAACAGCAATCAAGGTACTGTTCCTTTGCTTGGAATTTTCTTCTACATATGAGATTTTTGTGTCATGAATATTTACTCCATATCCCCCTTTTTTTCTAAACAAACAAACAAGTAAGTAAGTTTTAGTTCAAGTTAAAGTAGTCAAGAATGAAATATTAAGGCAAAATTGATTCCATTGACACTTGAATTCTCACATTTTATTTTTTAACCTTTTCTAGTTTTCCTTACTGTGTGGATCTTTGCCCTTGCACTGTGGATGGCCTTCACATAAACTGAAGATGTTATATTACATGTATTTATTATTGGGACTTTTTGGATGTTATCAAACTAAATCTCCTATGTCTATATTTAGCATCTGACTTTACCCTTTTTTATGGAGTCTGTACACTCTGCTTTATAACTTTGAGCATTTTATCTCCCTACAAACATGCATTTTCGGTATACTTTAAGCTATCCTTGAATAACCTGAAATAATGTGACACTACCTCTATAGAATTGATGCCTTTAACTGTGCTCAGGTTGGACTTGATATTTTTAACACATGACTGGCAGGTCATTCCTTCAACTTCTAATACTGTTGTTTTCTCCATTTCTTCTGTATCTAAACAATAAACCATAAAAATCAGTGACAAATCAGAACAATGACCAAAAAACATAAGAAGCATAGTAGATCTCAATTTGCTTATTTCCAAATAGCAAATAAGTTTTGAAAGTGTAAATATTATATGTCTACATGTATATGAAACATATTGAACTTGAAACACAGTTTTTCATGTCCAACAAAAAGTAGTTGCCTTTTTTCCATGGGTTAATCATCAGCAGCCAATCTTTGATACACAAAAAATCACTTAAAAACCCCCAAAAAAATCACTTCAAAATATTTTTTTTATTTTCAACATGACATACTGTAAGACTGGCTCACAAAAGATTCAGCTCATCCCCCATTAATTATCTGCCCTTGGAATGAGCCAAGGTGAGTCTATATGAATATTGTGTCTCATATTCATGTAAAATTTCAATCCAGTTACTAGTTATGTGGACAGACAGATGACCAACCTTTTGACTGGGTGATTCCTTTATACCCCACAAATCATTTAAGTTTTCAGGGGTTTGAAAAAACCTTTGTACTGAGTTGCAAGATGAAAATACACTGTTTATGAAACAACTTTTAATAGACAGAAAAGAAATATGTCCTAATACTCACTGACAATATATTGACTCTGTTAGTCCCAAAGAATAGAAAAAGAAATATACCTACATGAATAACTGATTAACTCCTTTTAATAAAAGAATATTTGAATTTTCCAGGATAATCTGCAAAATCATTACATCCTTAATCAAACTAGTTACAAAATCACTTCCTTATTGTACAGTAGAATTTAAATATAGCTGTAATGTAATACTAGACTGCATTACAAGAAAATAAAAATGGACGGATTGGCCTTTAAAAACAATAAAAATCTAGAAATTTAAAGAATGCCTTCAAAATTTTTAGATTCACAAATGAAAGTTCCCTAAGAAACCATCTGAGCAGCATTACTAAACACAATTTTAAAATGAGGCGATTCAAGAGCCTTGCATGATACATCTCCAATCTGTTGACTTTAAAAAGATGTACAAATGAACACTATACATGCTATATATTGTAAGAGTTGACACATTATTATAGTATTATGATGGACACAGTAATGTGCTGAACACAGTACCAGGAGCCTGTCATCACTCACTTGTCATACAGTTTCCAAAATAAAGTTTACATTAAAACCATTTGAATTATTTATGGTTTGAATAGCACAAGCAAGTTTGGCTGAGGGATCCATCTTGGTTGGCAGATGCCTGATACAATTCTGAAAGGAACCAATCTAGGGGCCATTTCACCAAAGATTTGTTCTAATAGAGTTAAGTTTCAGATGAGAAAATATTTTTTTTATGAATTTCCCTTAGGGTCCTACGTCATATTAAGTTAGGCCAAGACAGTTGTCTTGGTTGGCAGATGTGGTCAACAGACAAAATTCTGATAGTTCTCCTGTTGACCATTTCAACAAATATAAAAATAGGAGATGTGGCATGATTGTCCATGAGACAGTGCCAATGGAGGAAGTAGATCAAGTCAAGAAGATTTTTTTCATGATTTTCCCAAAGGGCCTTATGTAGAACTATGTTCGAATATGGAGGCAATCTTTCTTGGTGGATTGGGTCATCTGACATAATTTTGAAGGGGACCAACCTAAGGACCATTCCACCTTAATAAGGTTCTAAATGTGCGAGGAGTTCAAGATAAAAAAAAAATTTTGCAAATTTCCCATAGGGTTCTATAAAACACTTAGTTCGTCTGGGATGGCCATCTTGGTTGGAGGTTGGAAATGCTGTACAGAATTTTGGAAGGAAACCACCTATGAATCATTTAAAGTTTGGTAAAGATTAGCACAACAGTTTCAGAGGAGAAGATTTTTCAAATTTCATCCACACTTTTTTTATTTTTAGCCTGATGGCATCTTGGATTACGGATCAGGTCATTGGACAAACTTATAAAAGTGGACCACCTAAGGATCATTTCAGTAAAGTTTGGTAAAGATTAGCACAATAATTTCAGAGGAGAAGAATTTTGAAATTCATCCTTCTTTTTTCTATTTTTAGCCTGGATGCCATTTTGTTTGGAGGTTGGGGTCATTGGACACAACTTTAGTAAAAGACCATCCAAGGACCATTCAAGTCAAGTTTGCATTTTTCATGTGGAAACATTTGGGGAAAAAAAAACCATCAAAATAGGATGAAAAATTAAATTTTTGCATATTATGTGAATGAATTTTGTCCAACTTTGAAAACATTAGAGAAAGAGAAAATCTCTTGCATAATTCTAAAAGCTCCCATTGAAACTACGGTTATCAAATTTAAAATTCTGCATCAAAATAGAATGGCTCAGAAATGAAAATTTTTCATCTCTTGGAACGATGCCTTTTTTTATCATTTGACACCTTTTATAGGAAAATTAAGTAATGCAGAAAAATGTTTGTTGTAACTTTTATTTCAATTTTCATTAGGAATCATTTAAAAAAAGCAAAAAAATAAATGATAATTAAAACAGTTGAAGAAAATTAGTATGTGGCCATTTTTTGGCCACTTATATCTCAATAACAAAAAAGATGTAAAGACACATATGATTCATTAAGTCATGGCAAAAAACAAAGAAAATATCACTATTAAAATCAGACAAATATTAAAATATTGGATAAACAGCTTTTAGTGTCAGTCAAAAAAAGGGTTGGGGCTAGATCACCCAAAATTCATTCCAACCTTTGTCTACCAAAAATCAAATGTCTAATAATGTTTAAAGAAACAGTTTCATAGAACAGAAGTTATCATAGGGAAAGTAATCTGTCTGCAGACACCAACACAGAAGACTACATTTTTTTTGCAGACATATAAAAAGAAGAACTGATATTTAATTTCAACTTACCTCTTGATTTTACAACCAGACTGTGAAATTTGGGTTAAAATGGCCTACCTCATCTAAATACCATTTACTAAACCATTTAAATATACCCAAAGTCTTGGTTCAGTGGACAAAAGTGTTTGTCCCAGATTTCAACCTATCCAACATTTTTTTTAAAAATGACATACACTTTAAAAGCTAAAAATAACAATCAGGATTTCTATACAGTATCCTGATATAAAGGTCTGTATCACAATTTCCCTTTTGTGAAGAATTCATTGAAATTGGCACCCTCTTGTGTCCTTTATACACAGGTCTACTTTTACCTCTATGATACTTTCAATATGTACACAATTAATTTCATGAAACTTAAACATTTAAGAAAGCAAACAAAATGATTTTCAAAAACAGATGAATGAAACCAATTACCCAGAATTAACTGGTTTATACCTAATTGTGACCATCTACCTGAATTTCTTACCTGATGTCATTGTTGTGACCTAATATTTTACATGCTTGTATATAAGCCTTATGTATCAAATTACTACTGTAACAGTCACTTTAATGTATTCTTGCTTCATTAAACATGAAGCCCACAATAAGTATTTCATTATGTGCAGGAGAAGGAAGTTTTAACAATTTTTGGCCCCCAAAAAGATGACAAAACCTGGACACTACAAAATCAATTTCTGTTCAATTAACAACTTGTTAGGAGGGCCCATCTTATTATCCCATATTAAAATCCTAAGCCCCAAAAATACAAACTAACAAGACATAAGGGGCAAAATGACATGTTTAATGGTACAAGGATTTTAATACTGCTATTTTCTATGTTATTATATAGACAGTCCAGTTTAGTATATATGTGGATTAATTAAAATTGGTTAAATTGTTCCTAGCGTTCCTATCATAAATGTGGCTGAAATATTGTCCACTGGAATTAGCATTAATCAATCAATCATACAAATAAAAATAGGAGATGTGGCCATGGCATGATTGTCCACAAGACAGTCACCAACCTAATTACAGTAGAATTCAAACCTCTTAAGGTCCCATTACAACCTTCAACAATGTACTATGCAATGTATATGCAAGGTAAAAGTGCAGTTATTCAATAATATGAAAAAAAATTTCCAAATATGAAACTGAGGTGCTTCTCAAGTTTATCATGAATAGACCACAGCACATTGATATGGGAAAGGTACAAAAAGGAACATTGGGGTATATGTAGACACATTATTTTGCTGGACACAGTAATGTGCTGGACCAGAGATTATTTGACCCCTTTTTTCTTTAAACTTGAATCTGCTGCATTTTTCACAAGGAATAATTTTGAAATTAACTCATCAAATTTGGATTAAAAGTTTAAGTTGCCCTCATCATGGAAAATTGACTTTTTTGTCCACTTTAATTCCTTTTGAAAACGGTATGAGATAGAGAAACAGAGGTGCTTCGCAAGCGCAGCATGATACGACCGCAGCACATTGAAATGTGAAAGGTGAACAAAAGA
>JAULBM010237098.1:0-16969 GCA_032357055.1 Geukensia granosissima
GCTAACTTGTTTCCGTCCTGAATATGCATGAAATATTTGCCACTGGACGTTAAACAACAATCAATCAATCAATCGATACTAGCACCATTGAGGGCGCCTGGAAACATTGCAAGGATCATTTTCATTTTTTCTAAATAAGAGAATATTGTGAAACCAAAATTTTAATCATAATCGGAATTAAACACAAACTTTTGATTTGGTTTATTTACTCAATATATAGTCGTCAGAATAAGAAAGTATTTATGCTACATTTTGATTCATAGACCCTCTCCCCCTTTACTGCTTCCCCGATTGTGATTTATCGTCATTTATTCGGTCATACGAATTAGGAACACATGTTGCAATATTTTATGGTTAAAGTTTAGAGATGAAGACAAATATTAAACATAAATGTTGCTTGAAAGACTGTTTCTAACTAGACTTCAAAGAAAAGGTGTACTCGAAATATCAAGACAATTTAATTATATTTGTTTATCATTTCATTACCTCCCATTTTATGTCCTAGCAACACGACTACTTAACTGCTTAAAGGATCATTTTCAAAGTAGAAATTTATAGTTATCTTCTCTCGGCGTTATTTCAAGTTAATTGTTCTTCTGTGTTTTGCAATGTATTTAAACCATATGTGAACATATGCTGGAAAAATTACATACCCTTTGATTTTTTCTGCGTGTCAAATTCTCTTTTTTAGCAGTAGTAAAAATATTTTCATGATAAAAACCAGGATTTTTGTGGTAGTACACATGATGCATAAAAAAACATAAATTATAATATTCCAATAGAATTGTGTTCCATTCATTACTTTAATCCTTTATCTTAAAACAAGGCGTCTCAGAATTTTTGATTTTTATTTTTATGAGCAGGAATTTAAATCAAAGACGGATAGATTACAATTGCAATGTTTGGTGTGTTTATAGTTTACTATGGTGTGTTTGACTGATTCGTTATTGACTTGTTGTTTGTTCATATTCACACCCTGTACAGCAATAAGCCGAAAGCGGTGGTATCTGTTCCACGGTTAGCGATCATATTGTTATCCCAATACACAATAAAAAAAGTATACTGGGCATCAAAATGAATGCCTTTATTTTACAGCTCAGTATACTTTTCCGCGGCAATCTGATCATTGTGTATTGGGATAACAATAAGACCTGATTACCACGGAGCAGATGCCACCGCTTTCGACTTATCGCTGTAAAGGGTGTGATATTGTTAGATCATAGATGTCTATAGCAGATTGATTTTTTATAACTTAGTTTCAATAATAGTTGACAACAATAAACATTACATTTATGAGACAAATGCCAGTATTTCATTAAAAATAGTTAACCATTCAAGCACACCTTAAAATTGCTGCCGTTAACCCCAACTTCTTTTATATGCTAATTTTTAATACAAAAGAAATTAACAGTTCTAAGCCTCCATGTTTTTAGACTAGGATCAAGTAAATTCTATCACATTGATTCATTT
Organism: Geukensia granosissima; assembly: GCA_032357055.1. Lineage (NCBI taxonomy): Eukaryota > Metazoa > Mollusca > Bivalvia > Mytilida > Mytilidae > Geukensia > Geukensia granosissima. Next base: position 1,471 of record JAULBM010237098.1, read on the forward strand.
TTGGATGCATCATATGTACCACAAAAGACCGCATTTTTAAATGCAATATTTTTTACTTTTACCCAAAAAGAGAATATGACACTCAGCAGAATCAAAAGGTATGTTACTGACCATATGTTCCAGTATGGTTTTAATATACTTGTAAACAAACAAAAATAACTTATGCCAGAGGAGATAACTCTGAATTTCCACATGATCATCAAAATGTTGGTGTTCACCCCCCCCTTTTAAGACAAGTTAGGATACACGATAAGGAGCTTTTACATATAATTTGTAGAAACTAAATGGAGTCAAACAATCCACATTTGAAAGCCATATATGCGAAGTGATGTGGAGGAACCATCATTCGAAACCTAATATTTATACAGCATTTTCGGATGCTCTCCGGAAAATGTACAACTTGAAAGGCGAATCAGAGTTCACGTAAGGATTTTAACTTTTATTTTCATAGTGACAGTATCTTTATTTAATTACTCTAAACACTTGACAAATAATTTCGAGACTTTTTATTTAACTATTTTAAGTACGTAACAAATAATTTTGAGTATATATATAAAATGCAATATCCTTAGTTTTAATAACAGATGATTGAAAAATACCATCTGAAGACAATACATACAAAAAAAAACTTTTGAAGTCAAATTACTATTTTCAAATCAATGAAAAAAATGATGACAAAAATTGCTATAATCTTCAGATACAAACATCCCATTTTCAAAGATACATTGAAATGTCCAATATTGTTCATTGTTGAAGGCCATAAAGGGACCTGTAGAAGTTAAAATTCTACTGTCACTTGGTGGGTGGCTGTCTCATGGACAATCATGCCCCATTTCCTATTTTATAACTGGTTACGGCGTGCCATACATAATTGTTATGAAAGGTGGTGAAGTAGAGGTAATGTTTTGTTTCACTTTCTGTTTTGTTGCAAAAACTGTGGTAATGTAATACGCTTTAACAAAGCGTAAATAAAAAAATGATAATTCAGGTCTTTCAATATTAGTTAATACAGTTGAGATCGAGTAGATGACTGTGTATTGAACAATGGCATGTTATAAGTTTGAGAAAATATGTGAAATAATTCTTAGTAATTAGTAATCGAAAACAATCTTACGACCTCTAGGAATTATTTCGATTCTAAAAGAACAAATACGGTAAATTTGAAATCGATACAATAACTTACTTTGCCATTCCAATAACCTCCCAATTCACGGTTCTGGTTTAAGTATTATAAACTCAAGTACGGGGACTTTGTTGAGAACCAAATAGGAAACCATATCAGTGAATTTAATTTTGAATCACATATCATGAGCTATAACCAACGAAGTATGTCACATGTAAACGTGTGTGGAAGCATATACAGGTGAAATTGACATGGCGACGTCATTGGAGTGCGCGTGCAAGTCATTTTACTATTGGTAAATCCTGTTGACGTTTTCAGAATTCTATATTAAAGGATTATCATGGGTGTGAAATTTTGTGAGTTAAAAAGAAATGCATGTTATAAAATGAGATCTTGAAATGACAAAAAACCACAGAGAAAAAGATCTTTTCGTCAAAAATCTAATTTTGTTTTAATTTACTACAATTTCTATTATGTAACTTGGAAATTGATAAATGTACATCTAATTCTTTCAATTTACAAAATGTGGATATTTGAAATTCGTTTCAGAACTGATTGTTTACAAACTTTAATGACTTTGTTATGTTCAACAAATCGAATTAATTTTCCTCTTTTTCTGAATTCGTTGCATGTAGTGGCACCATTACTGAATTATTTGTAGTTCTGTTCTTAAAATATTTTATGATTACGTTACTGATTCCTGATTCCTCTATTATGTTTCGTTTTACATAACCATAAAGAAAACGTCGATCTATTAATACAAAATGAATGAACAAACATTTGCAAGAATAATTTCAAAAGAGTGGGGAAAAGAAATGTTGTGGCGGCTTTGTTACAACACAAATGCACGGCATTTATATGCTTACTTTAGATATGGCAATGTTAAATTTGCAACGAAGAGATACAGATTTTTATCATTTATCTGATGCGACTAACAATTGTAATAAAATATTTATAAAAAGAAAAGATATTGGGTAAATGTCAAAGGGTTTGCTCACCAACTACCAGATAACAGTTGGAATTAACAACTCTGAAAGTCTTCACAAAGCCTTCAACAATGGTGACATATCATCTCCACAAAATGAATAATAAAATAATTGACAATAAAAAAATGAAGATGTTGCAGAATTGTCCATGAAACAGCCATCCACTAAATGACAGTCGAAATTAAACTTCTACAAAACTATTTGATTAAAAGCACATAGAAAACTGAAACCTTTTCAGATGAACAAGATAGACACCAACTAACAGTTTGTGTGAAATCAGCTAAAAAAGGAAAAGTTGTTTTAGAGACAACGGCTGTGTTTCCCATGGTCTAATTGGCATTAGATGGGGGATATAATAGGTGAAGCATTATCTTGGGGAAAGACAAACTGTCCAAAAAAGTTCTAGATAATATTTCAAAATGTGTGAAATAATGTTTCAGAAATGAGAAGGTTTTAGTGTCAGAAGCGGTAATCCGATTACGTGGTTTTGAATCAAGTTTATTTTTCTGATTACATGTGAACGTCTGAACTGTTGTAGTGTTGTCTCTTATGAACGGCAATGCTATGATATACCGATGTGAATGCACGTGTGTCTAAAAATAGTCATACTGTGTCAAGAATAGAAGTTTCGGTCTAAAGTCAGTGTTGGATCTAACTAATTTTAGGTCAAATGGGGGCCTGGGTGGCCGAGTGGTCTAGGTAGTTGATTTAAACTTACCTGTACAGATCATTGTAGCCTACTACCTATACGGCGTGAGTTCTCGCCTGACTTTGTACCATACAAAAACGGGTTGAGTTTAATTCGCAACGCACGTCATAAGGTTTGTCAGTTACCGGCCCAAGGTCGGTGGTTCTCTCCGGGTACTCCGGCTTCCTCCACCAGAAAAACTGATCGCCGCGATATGACTGAAATTTTGTAGAAAGTGGCGTAAAACCCCATTCAAACAAACAAATGCTACACATTTCCACTGGAACGTCTTTAGGGGGTAATACTGACATCAAATAAAGTTAACATGTGCAAAGCACTTACAAAATTGCTTTAAATTATTTAATATAACATGAGTAATCATCAATTTGTTTTTGTACCATTTAAAATAAAAGGCGTTGTTTGTGCTAGTCAAAATTGACGTTAAATACGTTATTTTTGTTGATTATTTTTACTTTGTAAATTGATTCAATAACACGTACCATTTTATGGAATTAATGGAGTTAATACACTTTCTAATTAAAGAATTGATCAAGAACTCAGAAAAATTGTAATACAAGCCACTAATTATAGTACCTTGTAATGCACAATTAAGTATTATATTCAAATATAGTCAATATGGTAAAAAATGGAAAATGACGGAAATATCTGTACAAAAATGTGTTGTTTTTGCACAGTTTCCTGGATAAGTGACAAGTAATAAATCATTTTCGAGATAAAAAAAATCCTTTAAATTATACACAAACAATGCTTCCATGAACAAGCAATATTAAAAAATAAACAAATGATTGTGCACTTTTTGCCAAGTGTGCTTGTATTGCATTTAGGGCAAACATTGAACAGGTTGCAGACTAAAAATTATAAAATCACTCTTGTTTGCATAAGGATTTAAAATCGAGTGGAACAGTTGATTGAAACATATGCTAAGATTCCAACATGTTGATGTAATTCTTATTTTTGAATTTTTTAATTTTTCATTTGCTTTAAGTGAATATTATAAGAAAAGTCAAATATTTTTAAGCATAACAGTTTCTAATGAAAGGAAAGAAAGCAAATTGAATAAATGCCGGTAGGACAGCGAGAGATATTTCATTTACAATGAGATTTCGAAATTTGAGTACTAAGCAATACTCTAGATAAATCTTCATTAGTAAGCTAGAGGCAAAAAAGTTTAATTAAAAATAATCAATATCTAAACAAGTCCAAAGATATTACAAAACAAACAAAATTAACTCCAGCTCGGTTAAAGCCTCTTTGTAACAGCGTTAATCCTAAAATAGTACATGTACGTAAGTTTAAGATAAAACTGAGGAACAAAAAAGAAACTATACCAATAACTTCTCAACATATAATCCATAACGGAAACAATGGAACATACACCTCATGTTCGAATGCATTTTGAACGATATGATTTGCAATCAAACCGGAAAGACTTACTGAACTTTTTTAATTTATTGAAAGCAAATGTCTTACACAATCCATATCTAAATCTTTAAATATCAAATTCTACAAATTGGAAAAAAAAATTTCCATTTACAATGTACTTTATGTGACATTTCCCTGTGACTCATTTTCCTTTCCACAATTATTATTTTTATAAATTTTGATATCATAGTTCTTGGAAGTGGGGGATTCCTTGCAAGCAATACAGAAATGCTTTAATGGTTGACTTGCAAAGATTGATTGATTGATTGTTGGTTGCTTAACGACCAGTGGCAAATATTTCATGCATAATCAGGACGAGAACAAGTTCAACAATTATCAATATCGAAAAATGGATGGGATGGAACACAACAGGGCAACGGTTTTTGACTGCCACCGGAAAAAGGAGGTGATGGGTAGGGACGAAAAATTCAGCCTTTTGCAGCGGCATTCACCTGCTCTTTTTCGATAATTCCAAAAGAGGTCTGTTACGCGCAAGGAGCGTGGCACTCTTCAAATACGTCAACCCCTATGGTCTACGGCCAGGATTTCCGTATTATACCTGGCAACCCCCAACGAGAGGGCCTCCCCTATCCGCCACCTGGGGTTCGCGCTGGGTCAGCTCTTTGGATTGAGACCTGGAGACCGCTCCGGTGCCCAGAACTTGCAAAAATAATACTGTTTCAAGGTTAGCAATAATTAAAGCAATTACAATTCCAGAAAATCTTTTTGCCCCACCAAATAAATAAAGCAGAACAAATGTCCCGCCCCACTACATCTACAAAAAACCTGTCCTGCATCAGATAGGTGTTGTCCTATTAACAATCAGCTGAAGCTTGAATGTCGAGATTCAGTAAAACTTGATAAGTAGTAACATTACAATGAAAATAAATACTAAGCATTATAGATATATGAGATAGTGGAAAAGACAAAAGAAAATGTTCAGGTTTTTAACATTGCTTGCAATTAGTTGACCTATATAACGATATTAAGTTTAATTGTTCCATGTAATATCATGATTAGTTTGAAGTTGCTGTGTTTCCAACATGCGGAAAAACTCCACGTAAAATAAATCAATACACCAAGATTAAAGTTTTACACCTAATTTGAAATAATAAACAAAAAACACGTGATCTACCTCTGATTGATTTAACTGACAAATACAATTTCAGAAAACAACTGCAATTTTAGATTTTGGCGTATTCTAAAACGATGAAATTACATCAAAATCTATTTTATGATCAGGATAATGAAGCTGATCTAGAGGTACAATTGAATGAAATGTGATTAAACATTAATATTTATTATGAGATATTTCAAAACTGTCGGTTAAAATCACAAAAATTTAATTTTTGTTAACCCAGGCCAATAATCAATAACTATGGTAAGTTTGCAATCTCCCTACAATTTTATTGATTCATTAAAAACAGAGCACCCTTTTTAAAAGGCACCATGTATTTTATGGAGTGGAGTGTTGGAGTGGAGTGCTGGAGTGAAATATTTGGAGTTAAAATTACAGTAAATGTTGCTAAGATAAACATATTAATTTCAAGATTTATCACATCAAGAGTTTCTCCAGTACAGTTATCTTTTCATCACACTGTTGTATTTGACATTCCATTTGCCAGACTATAACATGCTTTAAATATCTTCTGAGTTGTTGATGACAAAACATTATGTGATGTCTGTCAGCTAAAATATCATCAATTTGCAAGCCTGGCATATGTACTTTTTCATTCGACAACTAAAATTAAATGATTAATGAATTATTTTTACGAATGATGATGAATTTAATATACAATCTAATACAATTATGTCTTAGTAAGAATTATTCTACGGAATTACTTATAATTTATCAGATTTTTTTCAAAAGTATAATGAAAATATTTATAAAAGTGATGATTTTAATCTTGCTGGATTTCAAATATGCTTTATTGTTTTACCGCAAATAATTAACTTTTACCCTGACGTTTGTCTTAGTAAAAATAGGTATATAACTTATATTGTGACAGATTTGTTTTCCAAAAGCATCATGATAATATTTACAATAGTGATGATTTTAATCTTGCTAAATGTCGGATATGCTTTATTGTTTTAACAAAAATAGTTCACTTTACCCTGACCTTGTTTGGGAAAATCCAATCACTAGCAACAATTCTCAAAAAATGCGTTGAAAATCATCATTTTCCCAAACAAGCTATGTCATAAAACAAAAACCATCTGACGCAGCAGCGTCATCAAGCATCGGGCATAATCCAGTATTTAGGAAAATAAAGACAGAGGATGAGATAATAATGTCAAAGGAAAAGTAGTTTATGTCCATTTACAAAATAATCTAAAGAGAAAGAATGTATCCTTTATAAGAAATTATGATTTCGTTTAGCTTGTAAAATGGTGGTCGCAGAATCTCATAAAATGGGAGATTTCGTGCTATTTAAACATGAAACACATATATTTCTATTTTGTTATTCATTATATGTCATCGGTTTATCGTTAAAGGCAAAATTGATATCTGTTTATTAAAATAAAATTAAAGCAATTACACTTTGCTAGAAAACACGGTCGAAAAATTATGTTTCTATTAACCTACAATGACGCAAGTGATTACAAACGTGTATCGATAAATCAACAGCAAAACCAAAGGTGACGTACTTTGAACAAAACGTGCTTATAGTTTGATTTGGTAAATTGAATTCAGCCTTCCAGATAAAGATTTTCATCAAACAAATTAATTACAAGATAATAGAAATTTAATCCCATAGAGATTTTACATAACAAGTTATTCGTTAAACTATTAGTCTCTGGACTGGCCATTATTTGATAAGGAAAACATCAGGTCTTGGACGAGCTTAGCGCAATCTTTGTCAGACGATGTGTGATAACGGAGTATTGAGAGAAAGTATAACTAGTAATTTGACTGTATAAGTCAAATAAATCACGGACATCGAAGACAAACTGACATTAAGAAATATGGTAATGTGCATAATGACTTAACTTTTTATAGCAACTGTTTTATTTTGGTAAGATTTCCTTTTAAACCCCATTTCCACACAAGTACCTGTATGTAATTGACTTATTCAGTCAATGCGAGGGGTTTAAACGGAACTATAAAGGAATAACAAAAATTATCAAAAAAGAAATAATAGGTTACAAAAAGTAAAGAAAAATAAATAAGTATCAAATAAGAATTGGTAAGTATATTTCATTGATAAACCTTTATAGTGTCCCATCGATGGATGTCAATAGGTCATTAACGTGTCTGACATCCAGTAATGAATTGAAAAATACAGAATATCTTCGTATTTGTTACAATTTATGCTTATTAGATTAACATAGACAATGTTTGGATTCTCTGCGTTGACTGAAATTTTCTTCTATTGTAATATGTTTGTTAATAATAGCTGCTTTGTCCTGATTCTATGTGTCCTCGTTATGTAACTGTCAATAAAAAGAACAGTTCTTGAGATTACGAGGTTACTACATCCTGTAAGCAGACAGACGCTGACATCCATCGACAGAAAATTTACATAACAAGACTTGTATACCTGATTTCTATAAGTGTAATATGAAGCATGCCAGGAACCAGTTATGAAAAAGACTTTTGATAACACTGAAAAAACGTCACAAAGATTATATTCCACCAATGCATTCTATGTATTGACCTTTGAACCTTTCCCTATCAAATAACATCTTTTAATATATATTTCGCGTTTGATTATACTTAAAAAAAATGGAGAACAAAATTACAATTTTTGCGACTTAATTTTTATTTGATTCTATCTCAACAAAGGAACAGATGATTTCTTAATTTTCCCGCATATTTCTCCAACATATATGTTTATTTTAAAACTTTGTTATTTTGATAACTATGAAGAAGTCGGTCATCAACATTCTTAATATGCGGATGTAGTGTTAAAATATTTCGAGTACTTTGAGATAAATGATAAAGTCCGCAGCAAATATGCCTTGAAAAATTCTAAAATCGATGGGACAAAACATTTAAAGTATACAATTGGCTTTTTTCCACAAATTACAAATTATAAAAAAGAAAGGAAAACATATATTTGTATTTTATACGTGTTTATTGCTTTACAACCGACATATTACATATGTTTTCATGTGTTCATACTGAAGTATATTTTTAGATGTACATGCTGTGTTTCATTTAATCTTTTACTGATTTCAAGTCTTTTTCATAACGGTTTTTCGAGGGAATGTCAACCTGAAATTAAAACAAAATAGTGAATAATAAAAATTACGTGTAGCTCTTACCCAAACAAGGATCGAAGATACTTTCGAGAAAATAAAAATCGGAAATCAGGAGGAACAATAGCCATGGCAAAAACGACCGAAACATGAGATACAAAGGTCTTGTCCAAAAGAAAAGAATCAGGAGACACAAATTAATATAGAAATGACAGATTTGTTATGATTGTCTATGACACAACTATCCAAAACGTGTAAATTACAAACATCTACATTTTTTCCTAAGGCCTGTTGTGACAACACATTGAAACATTTAGTAAATTTAAAAAAACCAAATACATAAGATAAAATCGAAAATCGAAAGAAAGAACGCAGGCAGTAATAAATAAAACGATGTAACAGGATATACGTACCTCGAAAACGTACTCGTTGGTTTTTAGAGCTAATGCAAAATTCAAACAAAGTTGATAACAAAGTTTGGTTGCACCTGCTGACAATTTCAAAAAAAAAAAGGATATCACAACCAAACTTTTATGGAAATGTGGAAAATTAAGCTTGTAAATCTAAACACAAGACATTGGAATTTTTCAGTTACTTGAATAAACTCACACATCATTTTAAAATCTTTTGCAGATGCGACGAAACTTTGAATTAAATCTTTATATTTTTGACCGAATTTCGTAATTGTGATGAAAAAAAGTATTCATTTTTATTGTCAATAAGTTTGTATTTGTGGAAATCCAATACATCTTATTTTATAGTTTGACACTGAGCAGGAATATTGGAATAAATCAGGAATATTTATAGTTCCTTAATTCCATTGACAAATCTTAAAACTATTAACCACCTCTTGGTCCAAATCTTAGTGCACAATGAATACTGTTTTAAGAAGTGCAAATACAAATCAAATAAATCATCTATTTAATGCAAAGGTTAAACAATGGCGTTTGGAGCGTTAAATAAATAAATTCCGCTATAACTCTTCTGCCTAGTGTGAGTCACAATATTCTTTATACCTTACAATAACAAAGTCAGATACTTCCAAATATAAGACATTTTGACCTGTAAAACACAGTCACCTTATTCTATGTTAGCTGCACATTGTCACCCATAATTACATTTTTTTTCCTGATATACTCGGGGAAAAAAGTTTAGCAACACTTTTTTCAATTTTATATTTAAAAAAATATAGTTAAAGGTAAACGTAACAATTTATTTTGTTTGTTTGTTTGAATGGGGTTTAACGCAACTCTCAACAATATTTCAGTCATATCGCGGCGGTCAGTTTTACTGGTGGAGAAAACCGGAGTACCCGGGGAGACGTAACAATTTATATGTATGGTATAACAGATAGTAAAGCAGTCTGAACAATATTATCACACACAAAATCTCAGTTTCAGCAACATCAGGTCATATGGCACGCTAAAGGTGACACATAACCAATTCGTCAATAAACCCCAATTGTCAGTACTGGGTCCACGCTCCGTTTGCATTAACAACTGCCCTGCATCGTTTGTGCATGCCTCTAATGATTTTCTAGATAGCCCGTAATGGAATCGCATTTCATTCTTGAACTAGGGCGTTTTCAAGTTCTCTCACATTATTGAACGGTTGGTGGTTCTTTCGAATTCTTCTGTTTATAATGTCCCAAACATGCTCAATTTGGGCAAGATCGGGTGAGCGACTTGGCCAAGGTAAAGTGTTTACATTATTTTTCTGCAAAAAAATTGCGGTAAGTCGGGCTGTGTGTGGCCTTGCTTTGTTCTGCTGGAAAACGAACTCATTGTGTCTATTTATTAATTGGATCACAACGGGCTGTAAAATATCATCACAATAACGTTGTGCATTCATGTTTTGTCGTACCACAACCAAATTTGTCTTTCCTCGGAAATGAGTTCCTCCCCATACCATTAAACTACCGCCTCCAAAACGATCAACTTGCATCACTGATCAATCAGAATAACGTTCACCCAGAAGTCTCCAAACACGTAAGCGACCGTCCGAAAACTTAAGTTTAAATCGTGATACGTCACTTAACAGAATTGTTTTCCAGTTGCGACGCTTATGCTGCGTAGCCCATGCCAAACATAGTCTCTTGTGAACAACTGAAAGTTCCTGTCTTTTGTGCGGTCGCTTTGCTCGTAAGCCGCTACTTTTCAAACGACTGCGCACTGTTTCAGATGAAACTCGGACTCCAACTGCTTTTCTAAGCCTATCAGCAAGTCTCGTCGCTGGAAGGAAACGATCACATCTAGACGTGAGCCTTAAATAATGTCTTCTCGGGCAATAAGCACTTTGGGTCGTCCAGATCGTGGCCTATTCAAAACTGAGCCGGGTGCCCTGTGACGTTTGGAAAGTCTCAAAATGGTGTTGCGGTGGACTCCAAAAGATATTGCAACGGCATTTACGCTCATTCCACCTTCCAACATACGGATGGCGCGATGACGGTCATTTTCTGGCATTCCTCTTCGGCGTCCCATATATTGTTTAATCAAGAAAAAAGAATATTCTTAAGTTATGGTCTCTTCTCTAAACAAATCGGTCATCAGAATGCATTTTTAATCAGGCGAAACAGGTAAACAATTTTAAATCGACCGTATCTGCACGTGCATCAAATAAACCTGAGAAATCACTCATGTGTAAATTTGAAGGTCTTGGATACGATTAATACATTCTTAATTTAAATCTTCGTTTTAGTTATTAAAAAGAATTGCTGAAAAAAATAATTAGAAAAAAATGTTGCAAAACTTTTTACTCAGTATATTTGCCAGATATCTCTTTTAATAAAAATTTGATAAGTAAATAAATTGTATTGAGTTTAAATTTAATTTTATTTTTTTAATATAACAACCATTTTATATCTTTTCTTTAAGTTTATCATAAAAAGAACAAATGTGTAGCATTTATTCATGACCAAAAATCCCTCCGCTCACTTTACAAAATCCAAAGCATAACGCCTTGCTGTTGTTCATTTCAGCTATTGAGAGGTCGTAATGCACACACTCACGCGTCCCTGTGAGGTCGGAATGTTTACCAGCTCTTGTGTTTGATAGAATTCCATCATCTCTCAATACCACATATGAAAAAATCTGGGATTACTTTGAAGCTGTTGCTTTAAAGATATGTTAAGTATGCTCGTAGCCGTAGCTCTAAAGAAATGAGTTGTTTTTAGAGATTTCGCGGGAAAACACCACCGCAAAAACAAGAGAAAACGGCGTTTTTGTTCGATTGTCGAGTTTGATGTATAGTTTCACATTTTGTATTTCGGGGCCCTTTACAACTTCCGTAATGGTATGGACTCTGGTTCATTGTTGAAAGTCATAATGGGACATGTAGAAGTATAAATTCTACTGTCATTTTGTTGGTTGCTGTCTCACGGACAATTATGCCACATCTCCTATTTTTATATTAATTATGCAATCTGATAAATTCTAAGTTCTAAAGGTCTCGACAACACCTTTGATAAATTTGAATGCGACTCATTGTAACAAGCTTTTTGTTGCTGATTGTAAATGAAAAGAGAAAATGTTACGAAACAAGCTCAATGTTGTATAATACATAAATGATAATATATATATTTTTAAAATCTACCATTACAAATACGACTTATGACACATGCAATAGGATTATACCTGATCGGTTAAATTAAGAAATTCAAAAATAATACTTCCAGGCGTGCTCGATCCTCATTTCAACATTTCTTTGACTACGCCGTCTTTGTTTTGAGTTTTTCATTTTCACCACCGCATTGCTAGAACGTCATTTTTGAACTGTTATTTTTTTCATGGTCAACGGTAAACATTCGACAAAAATATAAAGTTTCAGAGACACCGAAAGAATTCTCCTGAGATTGAGATTTTCAATGGAAGTGCCTCAGTGATAATAAATTAAAAAGGAAAACACGGAAACACTATATACAAAGTGTGAATAAAAAAATGCATGACTTCTGACTTTTTTGTTGAATCAACAGACATAAATTTGCACATTTCTGGCATAAATATAAGACCATGTATACAAGTAGTAAATTACGAAATAAAATTTTTCTAAGCATAACTATATATATTCATGACAAGTCTTATATGTCGTATATTTGCCTGGAAGCCAACTTGTTGTTATGATAGCCACATTGTTGCAATAATAATCTCTAAGAATGAAAACAAACTGAAAAGGGTGATTGTAAGGTCAGGTATTATTTTACATTAATAGGTGACTGGTATTTTGTTACACTAATCATGGTAATACTTACAAGTGATTAAAAATTTAATAAAAAGACCCACAACATATGGTTACATATTTGTACATTGCTTCCTTTGGTTCTTAGAAATGCTACTACTGACTTGTCAGAACCGACTCCTAGTTGTTTTTGAAAGAAACGTATTCAGTAAAAAATCGGAATTTGCAAAGTTTATGTTAACTAGCTCCAAATAGAATATAAAACTAAATCAACGAGAGCGATGTAAACACGAATCAATCAATGTTTGCATAATTATGCCTGACCTCATGTACATTTCATATATTATGCAACATGGAAATATACACTAGGTTAGTTATACTACTCAAGCTAGGGTTTTCATTGTCATGTTCGTATACTGATGTTTTGTTGGTCATGGTAGTGTCTGTCTTTTGAATGAACGATTCGTCCTCTTTGGTATTTTCGAATTCTATTTATCCCGGTGTATTAAAACATGAATTAAATGTTGCTCTCTTTATGTTTCAGCAGAAGCGTGGTTGGTCGATATATTTTTATTTTATTTAAATTTTTCAAAAATAAAAATAAGATTTTTTTCCGACATTTTCCCAGAGGTCGGCCGGGATGAATAAAAAGGTCGTTCGGTTTCTCTGCCTGCTGGTAGAACCCCATTTAAGACATTATGAATAAAATTCTAACACAGCTGATTTTGTCTGTTAGATTTTTCGACTGTATACAGTTTCTTTCAATTACTCAATAATATACAAAAATCATACATGAGAAATAACTGTCATAAGCCACACAACTGACAAATAAGGTTATGCTGAGCAATTTGTCATCTGCCCGTGTTGATCATTTTTGGTGGTCTCAAGTTTCTCCCAACCTATTCAGATTTGATTAAAAATGTAGTAAAAACAACAACAACAACTCTACCCCCATCCAAAAAAATAAATCAGTCAATCTGGAACGTTACTTCCTGACAATGTCATGCTGACCTATTTATAGATCTTATCTTGGTCATATTTTGTTGTTTATAGTTTCTGTCTATCTATCTATTAATTATTAAAAAAAAACGGTTAGCATGAACCAAATAAACAAGATAACGGCTAAAATACTCTTGGTCTAGGAGAGTTCAATCATAAAGGAGATAGTGGGTATCTTGTTTATCAGTACTTTTGCACTTCTCAAACCAGAACCCCACAACACAAGAACTATATGTTTTGCCGAGGAAAAAATAGTAGAAGCTCTACTTTTCATATGAAAAAAAAAAACTTCTCAATTCCAGCTACCAGTTCAAACGTCTCCATGGTAATTTCGCTACCTGCACTTCGGATTTTTTTTTAGAATGATACAAATTTTATTTTTATAGTAACTTTTACCAGTTTGATGTTTTACCATGTCCACTGTCGATAAGTATATACTTGTTTAGTCAAAGTCTGTATTAGTAGATAAAAAACAATCAACACTTCTTTTTACATTTACAACACAACAAATTTTAAGGTTAGTATTTTTTTATTTGTTGTTCTGAATATTAACTCCGTTCAACAATTTTGAGGGCCTTTTAATTATGTTTCTTTTAAAAAAGACCTAAAGTCTTAAACCTATATCAATGTCGAGTATTTAGTGATTTCGTCTAAAAATAGAGAAATTACAGCACAGTCAAAGAAATAAACAAATAACCAACAGTTATAAAAAAAATCGGTCATTTGTCTTGGCGACATACCACTAATCACAAAAATATGACAGATGAAAAACGCAATGGGAGACATGTACATGGGAATCTTTTTACGTCAATAAATGGAAAATATATTGATGGTAGCATATAAGATCCAATATGGTTTGCGGAAATAAATTTAGATTAACACGTCTTTAAATGATCTAGTTCTTCAAGATGTTTTCATTGTTGGTAATTATAGAGAGACAGATCATCAAGACTCCTTTAGGATTAAATATATTGTGTGTACTTGTAATGTAACTTTCAGATATTATAATTTTTGGTTTATTGGAAATCAATCTTATGCCATAATGATTTAAATAATAATATTTATTATTCTGCTAACTGTTCTTAGTATTTCCAGATCGTTTTTGCAACAATGTGGTTGTTTGATGTTCTTTCATTTTGCTCTGATCATGCATATTTCAAATTTACATGTAAATTTCATACAATTTATATGTATTATTAGTTTTTATCATTGATAATGGCATTATTACACAACCGCAAACAATTGCTGGAGTGGTATAGAGGTATTAGTCCTTCTGTACATGTCTGTCTCCATCCCCGGAGAAAGGTACTCTTTTTGTGTCATCAAATCCTCATAAAGCTTTTAACTGAGTGATCTGAAGCATGTGGAATATTTCAATATAATTGTAGGTTATCCTCACATTGTCAGGTGTCGGACGTGTCCACACTTGTCCATGTGGATAAGTATAGACACAGGACCCCTGATATTGTGAGGAAGGTTGAAGGTAGCCACCTCCTTTTTTGTTGTATTTTGTATTTTTCCACATTTTAAAGATTGCTGAACTTTGTGTTTTTTTCAACAATACTCTTTTAGAAGGGTTACCACATTTTGCGTCATTTACCTCAACTGCAACTTCTAACGTCTGACACATTGTGTGTGCTATATAAATTGAAAATGTGCATCCCAATTTGGATGCATTTTTCAGACTAAATGAATATAGTAAAAATTAGTCATTTTATTAATATTCTGTTAGACTGGTACCTATTTTTACCTGCGTCGCCGAAGGCGGAAGCAGGTCTAGTAACCGCTTGACTCCGTCCGTCCGTCTGTCCGTCTGTCCGTCTGTCCGTCCGTCCGTCTGTCCGTCCGTCCGCAACACGTCGTACACTAACTCAAAAACGCATC
>JAULBM010237209.1:0-16969 GCA_032357055.1 Geukensia granosissima
AACATGAGCAGAAAGTTAAACAACATTTGAACAAATATAAACAAATAATTATAGACCATTATATGTTAATCTCGTCACATCATTGAAAAAGTCAGTCTCTCCAATGAGAGACCACCTCTCTTGAAAGACCACTTTTGCTTGGCAGAAGGGGTGGTCTCTCAAGACAGGTTCTACTGTACGAATTTTTTTTTGGAACTTATGAACTAGAGGAAGCATCTGTGTAAGGTCTTTTTGATGAGTCCACATATTGTCTATTTGAATTTAGACATTAATATTATTGGCAGATCTTGATTTTGTTGGCCTATGAAAGAATTTCAATCCTGAAACTTATTTGCTAAATGAGTGATAATTTCAAGAAAACACATACTGGTATTTCATTTTTTGGCTGTAAATCTTTTAAATCATAACAATTTGTTATGAAAACACTAAATTAAAAATTTCTGTTTGTGATTATGATGAAAAAAGGTTATGCTTCTCAAAAAAAAAATTTCCATCCATTATAACATCAAAATTATTCAGGTATTTGAAAAGGCGAATGTGATTGGATGCACTTATTGACCATCCACCAAAAGGGTTTCTACTAATGACATTCTGACATTCAGATAGCTATAAATCTGGTCAGTTTTGTTTTGTTTTGTTTTTTTTTTTTGCCTGTAATCATCTAATTGTGTATGTTTTTTTTGTATATCTTATCTTAAAATATTATATGTAATAAAATTTATGATTGACCTGCTTCCCAAGCTTTCTTGTTAATCAAAATGTGTGAAAAATAATATTTTGAATATATGACTAAAAACATGGTTATGAATGAGATTGCCTTTGATTGAGAAGACTTGTTTGAATCAGACATGATTTTTTTCCATTTTAAAATGGAATTCTGCTTTTTGGAGGCAGGATTTTCCCTTATTGCTTCTGTTTTAATATACAAAATACAGCTTCCACTTACACATTTCCTTTTTTTTTTCTATGCTGGCAAAATCATGTCTGTTAAATATCAGTTTTGCTAAAGACTTTACAATATCTTTTGAGAAAGGCATATCATGAATCTGCTTGATTTTTAAAGTGAATGTTAAAACAAAACAAAAAAACTGCACAATTCTGTAAAAAAAACATTGATTGTTGTATTGAGAGTCGGACCTAATAACTCTCTGATTTCGATATATTTATTTCAGATGATAAAAGTAGTGGGGATGGAGGAATAAGTCGAGAGGAATTTGAAGAGCTGAAACAGTTCATTTCTGATGAGCCTCCTGGTAAAACCCTAACTGAGACATCTATACTTTGTTTAGGAGAAAATATGCAGGTATAAGTTACTAGCCTACAAGGTCAACACTTGATCTAATAGTATGATTAGTTTTACCCTTGAAACATTGTATAAGAAAGTAACAGTATATCATAATGAATTAAAATGTCAACTTCTGTGCAAATGTCATGTGTAGATGTTCGTCTTGACCCAAAGACTTGACCATGGACAATGATACAATTTGTTATGATAATTTGTTTTAAAGGCAAAATGACTGTCGTTAACCTGATTATGGGATGAATTTTTTTTTGTGTCAGTCCACATTTTTAAGAAAGCCAATTTGCAGGTGAGACACTTCAGTATCTACAATTGTTTTGTAATATTATTATTTCAGATGGAAACTGAAAATAATTTGTCTTTGTCTGAATGGTTTCCATGGCAAAATAGACTGCAACCAACTTTCATTGTGGATCATTCTAAACAAACAAAAAACTTTGTTGAATTGGTGGAATTTCTAGAATTACAAGGTAGGAGAATTATTGATTTATATAATTTTGATGGACTGATAATATAAAGGCTATTCTGTTTAAAATGAAATAGTACTTAAGAAAAAGAACTTTTAAAATGTGGCAACAGCCTACCAAACCATTTGAAAAGTTTGTTATTTTTACACCTGAGTAGCACACATTCTGAAGAATTTTAAAGCAATTGCATCAGAATTGAGATGAATGTATTGTACTTGAAAAGTTGCTGAAATATAGATTCTGTAACTGTATCTAGTGGATTACAAAAATTTCTCAACTCGAGATTGTTAAATTTTACAATTTTAATTGTTAATGGATTAAAATTTTTAATTTAACAATGGCGAGTTTAGAAATATTGTAATTCACTAGATATAGCTTAGAGAATCTGTTTCTCTAATAGTTCAATGGAGAATGCTGATGAAAACAGTCAGAATAGATTTGGTGGGATATACCTCTAGACAATTTAACCAATGTGTTGTTTATTAAAAATTTCTGAAAAAGCATGTATCGTCATAAAACATACACACACCTAAGTTAGTGAATTTAAACTTTTGTTTCAATTCTGAAAAAGCAAACTAATGTAGATTTCACAGATTTAAAGAACTGTGTGATAGACACAAAATAAGTGGGGAAAAAAATGATAGGTCAGCATTTTCATATAACATTTTTGAAATAGAAACATTTGAAAATTTGGTAGGAAATGGTTCCTGTGATAAAAGGGAAAAGGATCATGACAGGTAAAAATTTTAATACTTTTAGATGGATAAAACCAGAGAAGTTTTAAAAACCAAATTGCTGAACATGAGTATCAAATATCCTTAAAATTTAGATTAAAATTGTAGCATTTGCTTTTCCTTTGTCACATTACCAATTAGTCTGACAGTAGACTTGAAGTTTTTGTACAGATTATTCTTAACTCTTTGTTGCTGATATAATACTTGCAGATTATTTTGACAGGTCAGTAATTTTATTTTGGCTATTCTTTCTCACTTGGTGAATCTCAAGGTTGTATTTAGTCAAATCAAATCTGAAAAAATATTGTCATGCAAATAGTAAATTGATGTCCATAGGCTCAACACAATTTTAAGGGAATGTAATTTGGTAAATGAACAAGATGTGGTTTTACCTCCATTTCTTCACCTGCAAGGTGTTGTAATGAGAAAGCTTATGCCCTCTTTCAACTTATTTATTTTGAAAACAATAGAAGATAATGAAAATCTGATTAAAGTGACTAAAAGCTCTAAATGAGTTTAACAATTTAAAGATATATTGAAATGTGATGATGAAGTTTAAGAACAATTTTTTTTAAATTCCTTTAATCCAGGTGGAAATAAAACTGTTAATATACTACTCAAATCTCTAACTTGGAAAAATAAAAAATCCATCAATATATAAAGAAAGATCTTACAGAGATCAATATAAGAAAATCTTTTAAAGGAAAAAAAAATTGTCAAAGATGTATTTTCTTACCCTTAAGACTCCTCTTTTCTTGAATATGGTAGAAGATTAAAAAAATCTTGAATTACATAACCCTATATAACAATTTATTTCATGGCCATATTAAAAATTAATATAAACTCCTTCTCCCCAAAGTTAACAGAGTTTTTGGTGAAAAGGAATAACCCTGTTAGTGGCTCTGACATACAATGTAAGCACCTTTCCTCCTAAACCTTTCAATGGATTTCAATGAAACTACATGAATATAAGGGAGAGTGTGAAGATAAAGATTTTAGCTCATTCCAAGGGCAGATAATTCACTTTGAAAACGGATGGGTGAGCATTATAATTTGAAAAGAAGAGATTATTGATGGATATTTTGTGTTTAAGATAATTTTTACCCTGTTGACCCATTGAAATGATTATTGATTTGGAAAGTCAATATTAATGGGTCATATGGACAGAGGCACTTGGAAATTTAAAAGTTGTTAAAATCTTGTCATTTTGTTCGATTTTGACAAAAAGGTTGAAGTTCTTTTAACACATATTTGTGACTTAAATCTACAGCTTATGTATCCACCTGTTTCTAATTTTTGTATGATTTATATATAATTAAGCAGTAGTCAATTACTTTTTCAGAAGCATTGGATCCAAATGAGGATAATTATGGGCAGGAAATGGAAGTGTTTCTTAATGAAGCAGACATATTAAAACCAGGGCAAATTGAGGATGAAAGCAGTAACATTCGCCATTTCTTTGTTTCCAGTGACAACAATAATAAACAAGGGAAAAAGAAAAGATCATTATTAAAAACCAGAAGGAGTGATCAATTGCCTGAGTTTGAACCCTTTGTATTATCAGGGGACAGTGATGATGACCTTCCGGCAGTTTTTGATAAGAAGGAAAGCATTATTAATGACACTGATATTTCTAAAAATAAAGATGATGCAATTGGCACAAAAAATACAAAAGCATTGTGTAAAGATAAAACTGAAAAGAAATTTAAACCCAAGAAAAGGAACTCGAGTGGAAATACATCTGTTATTGAGGTGATTACTGATACTGATGTTCATGATTTTGTAGAAAGTGTCAATGAATTACCTGTTATAAATGAAGAAAGTCAAGGTCAAGAACAGGATGAAGGTGAACTTGAGCAAAAAACTTCTGATATGAATGACATGAAATCAAATTGTTTAAATGAGCACAGTTTAATTGAAACAAATTTGTTAAATTCAAAATCTGAGATAGACAGTGACAATCAAATTGATGAAGAGTGCCAAGATTTCACTAAACTATTACCAACATTCTTCGCAGTCACTTCTGATCAGCAGCAACAACATTCAAAAACTAATGATAGTATTTGTGATGTACCAGAAGCACCGTCATTAGATGAATTAGATGTCTTGGTTGAAAGCATAAGTCATTTGACAACACTTCCAAATATAGATCTCACCAAGTTGGTTGTTAAATGGGAGAAAGAAAATAATGCATTTCTTTATAAAGCAGTGGAGCAGAAAAATCACATTGATAGTGATAATTTTAATGACAGCACATGCTATAATCAGACTTCAAACAGTAATTTTTTCAGACATGATATAGACACAGAATCTTCAGAATGTAGTAGTAGGGGAGATAACAGTGTAAGACTTCAGAAAGAGAAAACTTTTATTGATAATGTATTAAACATTTCTAGTGATTTTGAAAGTCCACATAAACCAAACAGAACTACAAGTAGCAATGTGATAGACCAAATTAAAAACCATGGTAACAATAGGAATGTGAAAAATATAAACGGCAGTGAGACTCCTACTAAGAATAAAGAAGATAATGTTTCTAGCAATGTCAGTTCAGACACCATTCCAACTGAAGATATTTCAATATTGGGAAATTCAGACTTTGTAGTGAACAAAAATGAAAATGAAATGGACATATTTTCTGACTCAGATGAATTTATGGATACACAAGCAAACTTTATGTTGACTAATGATGATTTATTGGCTGATTTTAATTCAGATGACAGCAAGGAAG
The DNA here is from genome assembly GCA_032357055.1 of Geukensia granosissima. Classification (NCBI taxonomy): domain Eukaryota; kingdom Metazoa; phylum Mollusca; class Bivalvia; order Mytilida; family Mytilidae; genus Geukensia; species Geukensia granosissima. The sequence goes on from JAULBM010237209.1 coordinate 5,233, forward strand.
AAACTCAAAATACATCCAACGATGATAAAACAAATATAACTCCACACAACCTGAACAATAAATCAAATGACAATAAGAAAGATATTGTTCAAAATGAATTGAACGTTGGATCAAATGACAAAAAGAAAGATGTTGTTCATCAACAACATGAACTGAGTATTAAATCAAATGACAAGATTTCTAATGAATTAATCGACAAAAATAAATTAAGAACTACAGCAGATGATTCTCTGTTTGATGATTCCTTTATGAATACAAGTATTTTAGAAGCTGTGAAAACTCAGATAGTTGCCACGGAAGTAAAGTCACCATCAACCTGCTGTGTAGATAGAAATCCATCACCATCTCAGTTCACTTTTACCCAGGCTTTAGCTTGTGTTCAAGACAGTGATAGTTTAGACAAATTGTTAGATAGGAATAGTCCTATCGATGATAAATCAGCTGATGATGTGAAAACACAGTCATGTGACAAATTCAGTCATGTTTCTTCTGTTTCTGATGAAATGGATAATTTTACTGTGATAAAACATCATAAAAATACAAACAATATGGATACATCCCAGGTAGATTTGATTAACAATCTTGTGAATATGGAAAACAGTAATGATTTCAGTGATGATGAACCAGTGACAGAGTTACCTCTCTTTGATCTTGGATTTGATGTTGATGATGATATCATACCACCTTCACCATGTTTAAGTCAAAACATTTCTCAAAAGTCTGCCATTAAAAGTTTAAGTCAGAGTCTTCTGTCCAGAAAATCTCTATCATTTTCATGTGACAAATCTATTTTATGTGAGGACAAAAGCAAGAGTGTTGTCCATTCTGGTTTACCTCCCATGGAAGAAGCAGAAGAGGAGATGGAAGATGAAAATAAAGTTCAGGGTAGCCAAGGGTTTGAAACACAAATTAACCATGTACACACTTTTACTGACATTGCTAAAAATGTGTCATTAACAGCAGAAAAAAACAACGAAATTCAAAAGGAAAACAAGCAAATTGATGATGAGCATGATGATCCATTTCAAAGTGAGGACAATTTTAATACTTACAACATAGCTAACTTAAGTGAAGACTTTGATATGATGCCAACCTCACCTGTTTTATCTGGTAAGAGACAGAGTAATCATAAGTCTGTTAATCTCCAACATAAGGAACAGTCACCTGTAACTTCTGTCTCAAAATCTCCAGTAATTGATCATGATCTTTCAGCTCTTGATTCCCCGTGTTTAGATGATAGCTTTGTTGTTCGAAAGAAGCGGAGGAAAGCTGTAATTATTGACTCACCTGTCACCCCAGTTGGTTGCAGTCAGGATGACTTTGATGATTTCAAAACTCCTTTAAGACCTATTGGTTCTAGAAGCAAAGACAAATCAACTAATGATAGTGAAGATAAAAGTGTTTTAAAGCGTAAAAAATCTAATAAATCTGTTTCCTTTTTAATAAAGGAATTTAATAATGACCTTGAGGATGACCTCAGTGTCAAGAAGAACAATAATGTTCTTCCAGTAACAAAACAAGATTTAAAGAGGAGGTCATTTGATAGGATGAAGGGAGATAATAAAAATAAAACAAGAAAATCTAAATCTCCAGCCAATCCTTTTCTAGTTGATGAGGCAGAGGTGTCTGAAGATGAAGCTGTTTCATCTGATGAAGAGGAAGGCAGCGATTTGGAACATATGGAGGATAGCTTTGTAGCTGATGGATGTACACAACTGTCTCAAGGTCAACATGAGGAACTTCAGGCATTATATTTGAAATCTGTTCGTAGCCCTGCTGGACAGGGAGGCAAATTCAAACTCCAGTATGATTATGATGATAACATTGATGTTTATTCTCAAGTACCACAGGAGGAGGAATCACAATATTATGAAGACAGTTTTGTTGTGGATGAAGTAGAGGAGAATTCCCTTTTAGATGGTCATGAAATAACAATATTGGATAAAGGAAATATTATTGACAATGACTCATTTGTAGGTCCCAGAACAAGATGGTCAAAACCAACAAGAAGTACCAAAGTGTCAAAGACAATGCAGAAAGTCAAAAGAAGGAGGGTTAAAAGAATATCAGACTCTTCAAGTGAGGAAGAAAGTGGAAATCTTTTGATTCCTAGTGAGTCTCCAGCAGCTTCAGTCTGTCAAAAAAATGTTGATACAGTTTCGGTCCAGAGAAGCCGATGTCGACTTATATCAAGTAGTGATGATGAATCTGATCAAAATCAGGAATCTCCCAATGTAACATGCTTGTTAAAATCAAGAATCCCTAACAAACAAAACCCTCTAAGTAAAACATCAAAAGAAATTGTCTGTACTTCAGATCCAAATGTTTCATTCATGACAGAGAGAGAAGATCGCATTCAAAGACAGAAGGAAAAACAAGAGGAATTTATAAGAAATATGGCTGCAAAACAACAGAGGGAAAGTTTGTTCAAGGGGAATTGCAACACATCTGAATTACAGATTAATAACAGTGCTGTTGTGGTTCCGTTAGAAACATCCCAGCTTTCCGATGATTGTGATTTATTACTTAATACTTCAAAACAGACAGTTAGTAAATCTGTGATAATAATTGACTCCAGAGAAATAAATGGTGCTCAGGATATTGTTTCAGAATTACGTTTCAAACATAATTTAAATGTTGTAGCAGCCCAGCTAGACAGTTGTGACTATGTTGTCAGCATACGAATGGGGGTAGATCGTAAACAGTGGTCTGAATTCAGTAATGGGTCAAATCGTGCCAAACTTACAGATCGTGTGCAAGAAATGTGTAATTTCTATGAACGACCTTGTCTGATTATTGAGAAAGACAGAATGAAAGGTGAAGATAAAAATAGAATTTTACATTGGACAAAGTATGTTGATAAAAGTTTAGTTCAATTGCTTCAATCAAAAATAACTTTATTTTTCACAGACAGTCAGTCAGAAACAGCATCATTACTTGCAGACCTGTGTCAACTTGAACACAGGAAAAATTGTGCAATATCTTGTCAAATGAATTTAAATACTGAACAACAAAACTGGATGAAGTTTTTAAGGTCTATCCCTCATTTATCATATGTTCATTGCTTGTTCCTTTGTAACAAATACGTAAATATGAGGAGTTTTCTACATAGTGATATTAAAACTATTATGATCAACGGTAAAATGACTGAAGAGCGAGCTGCTGATGTGTATAATTATATCCAGAGAATGTTTGATTCACAGATGTTACCATCAAGCTATGGATAATTGTTTAAATTAAAGTATTTATGATTTTGTAGTTCCTTACTCAACTTGTTGAAATTAGCTTACAATAAGGCTAATTATTAATACTAGAAATGATCTAAGTTAAGTATCTATATTTTTAGCAGAGACATACATATACCTGGGTATATATGTCTCTGTTTTTATCTCACATTCACCAAAGGACCAGGATCAATTGAAATCACTTGGCATCTATTGTTGTCTTCTGTACAGTTCTCTATATATTTATATGTTCTGAAACCTTTGACTTGAATTGGAGGTGAAGCGATCCTTGGACCTTGGTTGGTCAGTCTTTAAGTTTTGTATGGCCTCTGCAACTACCTACCTAAATGGCCAGCTTATGCAAAACTGATAGATTTGCATAATAGACCTTAATAAACAGAACAAATATCATAGCCAATGGACCCCATCAACCAACAGAGATTGCTGATTAGATTAATCTCAGGTTAACATGGGGTTTGTGAAATTTCCTGTGAATCTTTTGGTCAATGTTGGCATAGAGAGATTTCAGGCACCTATTGACCTCTGGTTAAATCGTTTAAACTCGATTTGATAGTTATTTCATTTAGCTGAATGGAAATTTATTGTGGTGTTGTGAGAGTGGTCAAAGCATTATTCTCAGTATATATTACAAACATTGGATTTCTTCAACTCTGATTAGTAGCTGGTTGGCAGCTTTTGATTGTTTTCACAAAATTGCTGTTACAATAATTTTAAAGGGAGATGTGGTATGATTGTCTATGGGACAGCCATTCAAAAAGTATGCATTACAAAAATCTACAGGTTACCTTAAGGTCTTTAATATTGGACAAAGTCATCCTACATACATAGTATACAGATAATTACAAATAAAAATATAAAACCTGACAAACTGACTTTGACACCTAGTTCAAAATCTAAACACAATTTATAATATACCTCATTTTCTTAAATTAAGATGTAAAACTGGATTTAGTGTAAAATATCATTAATAGCCCAAAAAAACAAGGTATTTTCAACTTGATGAAAACTTCATTTTAAATTCTCTTTTAAGTTAAAATTTGTTCTATTCACAAATCTTATGTATGATGCTGGCAAGAATGGAAGTTGGTTAACCATTTAAAGAATCAATGTAAATTGCTACTGAAATATTTATTATATGCACAACAATTACTTAAACCTCTTTATAAGGGAAGTAAGTCTAAATATTCTGTTTGTTTTGTTGTTTATTTTGAACTTGTTATCTCCCTTGATAAGTTTCCGTCCTGATAAATAGGTTTTAAGTCTTGTAGTGTGAAATCGCTAATTTAATTGGAATCAAACGTGAAATGGTTTTTTTTTTTTTGGTGGTTCACTTTTAGAATTTTACAAAAATCCATTCAGGATGTTTATTACCGAGTTTATCCATTAAAAGTGATGAGGATTTAAAATAGGAGCGTAAATATAACATCAGTTCCTTGTCTGAAAGTTTTTGAATGTTCAACAGAAACCATCAGATTTTTCTGGACGGTCAGGTCTTCAATGATTGTGTACGATGAACTGCAAGCCGAACAATACTGCCGCCAAAGCTACTTAGCTTTACGTAGAACTTTTTCGAAGATCTTGTCAGACGATCATGGGTCGCCTGCTCGAACTGAAATAAAACTTGTGAAGAACTGCATAAAACTAAAACTGTATATAACTAATAGGCCTCTCCAAAATAATTATTAGTTCTTCGGATTCGCTCGCTCCTCATATTATGGGTTCAAAATTTCAAAAAAATAACTTAATTAGCTCTATTTTTTTTACTTTTTAGAAATTTTCATTGTTATTCCTAAATATAAAAATTAAAATTTGCTCGCTCAAAGTACAAAAATAAAGGAAAAAACTTTAAACCGTTGTGTTCGCATCAGTTTTGGTGGTTGCGCTCCGATATTTTGCCATTGCTAGAAAAGAACTAAAACAAAAAATTTCGCTCGCTCGCGAAAAAGAAAAAAGAAAAGAAAATTTGGAATGGCCTTAACAGCAATTTTAGAAACGGCTAAGAAGAGGGTCACAGGTAAGCGCAAAGACCAAACCCTAAAATTTACGTTTCACAGTTGAAACCAAAGACGCTAATCCCGCCAAATAATAAATAATATGTGTAAAAATGACATTCAACATATGGTGTGAGCTGGGCTTCAGGTTCCACTTGTCTTTTTATCACTTTATTTTCCTTGTTTTTAACATTTCAGTATTTGGCATTCTTTGACCTGTAATCTAGATGTATCTATCTTTACCTATGTACTTATAACAACAATACTGATTGTCGGATTGTAGGCCAAATATTCAATTTTCACGGTTATGCATCAAGAAAAACATTACAACTAGATATAGCATCTGTAAAGATGATCTTTTGATGGTCAAAGGGCCGCCCTTTAAACAATAAATTTTGGTCTACTTAAAAGGTGTTGACTAAGACATGTATTGTCAGATCATGTTATTATTTCGACTCGATCTATTCTTCAGTTTCAAATGTCGTTTAATGCCTTGTTGTGTTAATTATAAATACAGTTTTACACAGTTATGTTAAAAGCATTTAACGTCTACAAACAATTTAAATTCGACAATTAAAATTCAATTATTAACTATTAGTTACTAAAATCTAGACGAAAGTATGAGGAAGGTTTTGTTGACAACTTGCGGAAATTTCTTTATTTGCTCATAGCAGAGTTGATCAGGTTATTTTTTAAATACGATTCTTTGTATTTACGAGGTCCCCTTAAAATTGTGCGTATTTTATTTTATTTTATTTTTTCCCCTGGCCTGTACAACCAAACCTACACAAAATCAATGATGCAGTATATATCATTATATATCTGGATACAATTGTTATCCTCATTACTGGAATCATTTTCCAAAATGCACATTCTTTTCAAAATCTTATAAACTTTCCCCCTGTTGGTGATACCACATACTGTCATCTAACAGCTCACCCTCAAGAGTGGGAGTTTTGATACCCAAACATCTGTGTTCACTTGACACCAACGGAAGGTCTTTCGTAAACATTGTCTTGTGCATTGTCCAAATCTCAGTCACTTTTTATCTTGCAAAAAAAAAACATCTAAAAATTCAGTTTTTTACATAAAATGTAACATTCTTGTTAAAACTTGTTAACCTTTACTTCCGTACGGATAAGACAATAAATGTCTGTAAATTTGTGGATGGTTACTTGTAAAACTTTATTTCCGTACGGATAAGACTGTACACGTCTGTAAATATGTAGATAGTTTTTTGTCAAACCTTAAGTACCATAGGTATGTAAGGTATACTACCGGATTCACAGACTGGTCTAATAATTCAGACACAGAAAACTGAAAAGATGAATTAAGGTTTTTAGGACTTTAAGTGCAGACAAATGTCTGATTAATTTTCATGAGACAGACAGAAAAAGGTTGTTTTCCCAACCCTTGATAAACAAGGCGAAATACAAACATTTGAACGTGAATATCGATTCCTGTATAAGGTTGCAGGGATACCAGTGATATATAAGCCAATTTATAACAAGTAGATGATCGATGATTGGCATTCTTACTGCAGTGCTATAATTAGAATTGTGCAGTATGACAAATACAGGTACATGTATGATTATTCACGATGTCACTGCTATATTAAATGCTTTTGTTTATGAGCGAAAGCTAGGTTAAAAAAGTTAGCGTATACATAAGTTCAACTGTTTAAAAAGTTTCTGTGTTTTATATTTATAATACTGAAAGTTCATTTTGAAAGTTTTCATGCAGTTTCATGTAAATTCAAAATGCAATTTTACCCATGCTGAATAAATATGGTAAATTTTGATCAAACATTCAAAGCTATAGTAATGAGCAAGGATTACGTTATGCATAAAATGTCATCAACTTTTGATATCTATAGTTGTGGGAGTTTGCCACCTTAAGTGGCCTAAACGTTCTAATCTTTGCAGATCATCGCATGGGCTTGCAATAAATTAAATTTTGAGAGTCACCTTTACACCAATATTGAAATTCGCTTCTGTAAATTTAAATAACAAATGTTGCACACCACCAATGTTCTTGGATGTTTGAAAAAAAGTGGCCACCGCGAGTATATATAAATGTCTTTGAAATCAAAGCACCAATATTAATAAAATAATGGCGCAATAAATTATTACAGCATTTCTTCTCTACATTATATGGCAAATCTATCAAGTTTTCCTATTATACTGTCTCTGTGATGATTGACAACTTTGTGAGGACTTATTATCTTGTTCCAGAAAACAACTCTGTCTGGGGGAATGAGCTTAGACAAATCTGTGATGATGGGCTTTTCCCTGTTCGGATTGTATTTTTCACTGTAAACATTTATTTGGGAATTGAGCTTTGCCCCCTATAGAAAACTTTTTGTTTCGTCCCTGTAAATAACTATTTCAGGAGGATTGAGCTGTGTTCATATGGTACACTCTGCGAGAAATGGGATGTATCCATGTAGACATGCAATTCTGACCACTCTATCAAAGTTAATTAATTTTGATCCTTAAGACAATTCTTTAAGGAATGCGTTTTGTCCTTGTAAACGACTCTATAAGGAGAAATGAGCTTTGTCCCTGTAAAAAAACTCTTATCAGCAGGAATAAGATTTGTCCGCATTGACACTAAACTCTGTGCGTATTGTGTTTTGTCCCTGTGAACATCTCTATCAGGTGGATTTAGCTTTGTTCTTGTAGACCACTGTCAGGAGGATTTAGCTTTGTTCTTGTAGACCACTATCAGGAGGGTTGAGCTTTGTTCCTGTAGACTATTATCAGGAGGATTGAGCTTTGTACTTGTAGACTACTATTAGGAGGATTTAGCTTTGTTCCTGTAGACCACTATCAGGAGGGTTGAGCTTTGTTCTTGTAGACCACTATCAGGAGGATTTAGCTTTGTTCTTGTAGACCACTATCAGGAGGTTTGAGCTTTGTTCTTGTAGACCACTATCAGGAGGATTTAGCTTTGTTCCTGTAGACCACTATCAGGAGGGTTGAACTTTGTTCTTGTAGACCACTATCAGGAGGATTTAGCTTTGTTCTTGTAGACTACTATCAGGAGGGAATAGCTTTGTTCTTGTAGACCAGTATCCGGAAGATTATGGTATTTTAGATAACTTGGCCAGAATGGATGTGATTTGGACCTTTAATAACGTTATAAATTTGATTACTTATTATATATGCACTATAAAGGATCGGTAAAGGACGAATAACAGAAATGCCAACACGCAATCTCAATGAGATTTGTGTAGATCTAATAACAGAATGGGAAGGGAATATTTGTGTTTATTACGCAACTTAATCAGGTATAAACATACAAACTAATATTAAATTCAAAGAAAAATAATTTATTAAAGTTGAACCAGGTCTAAATAAAACTTAACTGCTCTTTGTCACGGCACTAGTCACTTGGTATAGAAACATTGAATGCCAGCTTGTATACTGGGACGCTCTTGTACCTGTTCACTCGATTGAAAATTTACTTTAATCTGGTTTATTATAAAAAAATATTCTATTAACTCTTTTTCGCTATATTTTGGTGAATATTTTATAAAAACCTCATTCTGATACATTTGAAATAACAGGTTCTATAAACACATGACCCGTGGGGTATAGAAATCCCCGCCAGCAGGTAGAAAGTAATGTCCGTCCTGAAGGTACTGGTTTTTCAAAAAGGAACTGGCTTGGTTTGGGGTATATACGAATTCACAACCCGTCGCTCCGAAGATGCTAAAGTATTCACGTTCTAAGCAATTCTCATAGCCCGTAGAACGTTTTGATTGGTCAGTGAGTCCAGTTACAAGAAAAAAATTTTTCTGAACCTCGTTATCCTAACCAATGGAAGTAATTTTTCCACCTGAGGGACCCCTTTTTACAGTCTACATATTGCTTTACTATTTGTTAAATTGTTTCCGATATAACTTAACTATTGTCCACTGGGCGTAATTCTCGCATCTCGACCAGTTGCTAAGACAGAGAATATATTACACTGTTACCCATGGTATATTCTACAATCGAGATTTCAAATTATAGAGTCTTGGCGATACTATGAAAGTTTATCGAGATAGTAGAAAATATTATCACCAATATTTCAACAATGTCAGATTCATTAATGGAGTGATTTTACCGTTTTAAAATTTAAGTTGACATATTGTTTGAAAATCACTGCACTCAGGTTTATTATCACTTTGTCAAAACCGGTTGAGAGGCATGAAAACCGCATAAGAATGAGGAATTGATTGAATGTTGCTTAACGTCTAGCGGCAAATAATCCATGGATATTGGCGGGACGAGAGCGTCATTGACTGATGATGAATGAATCCTGCTTTTAACTAGACCTATAAATTCAAGCGCTAGCTCACGAAAGCAAACGTCCGCAGTAAGGCGTGCAACTTTACCCAGACACACATTATTTTGACTCTTGATCAAACTGCCTTGCTCTTTCTCCTTATTTATGCATGCTTAGCGGAAAAACAACAAATACAAATTTTACTATTTTTAATTTGACTAGATCTGGGATCGAATCAACGACCTTCCACATTCAAGGCGACCACGCATACCCTTATACCACCGAGGCGGTCAAGAATAAGAGAAAAAAAATCTGATTGTTATGCGCCTTTTGGTTTTTAAATCCGCGTGCACGGATTATCAACGGCTCGTGCGATTAAACGGAATAACTTTGATTGACTATATTGCTATGCAGCTAGGGGTTGTAGGCAATATTTTAATATCAAACGTCAAAATTTCGATTTTGATTTACCTTTCATATTGTAGAAATACTGCGTTTTATCGATTTTTTTTTTTATTCGATGCGCTCCTTCCCTTCTTAATCCTCGATCCATCTTGTTACTCAAAGCTCTAATAAAAATATCAAGCTGCCATTTGTAATGTTTTGTAAGACACGACTTCTTATTTTGTTAGCTCACTAATGAGGCATAAAAATATCAATTTGACCATGTGTTTTTCTTATTCATCATTTCAGGATTTCAGCAGCCTAGGTTAACTGTATTGCAAGCGAGGCTTTACAACTGTTAAAAAAGTTTTTATAAATTCGCTTGTACTAAATTTTGTCCTATATAATCCGGCGTTCATAATCCAAGACAATGTGTGTTTTCCCCATATCACGGTGGGTATCGTCCTGTAATAGATTATTTCCGATTTTTGTACCGGACTTGTTCCGCAGTCCTGGGTTTTTCTATTCAAACTTAAATTTTATAGTATTAAATACAGGTTGATAAAAAAGATAAGACTTACGTCAAAATTAGAAATGTAAAGGATCGCCAATCTTCTATGAAGAACGGAAATCGGTAATGTAATTAAAAAACCAGGCTATATTTCAAAAAATCACACTTATTTCATTTTACAGTGTTGCTTCTGTACGTGTGCAAAAAGTTGCAATTTTATATTTGTCGACTCCCCGAATATAGAACTATTACTATTAACTCGTTAAACAACAGTTCCAACAAGATCCGTAAAATAACTGTGGAATTTCATCGAATACTGAAATTATGACCTCCTGGATTTTTTCCGCAGCATTCTGGCTTTTTCCTTATGTCGGTTCAGGTTTTTTCCGTATTTTGTTGAAACTATAGTTTCTATTGTCTTTATATGTGGAACCATTCAGCTTTCTATTCAAAACTTACAATATAAACCTTTCTTATAAAAACGCTTCTATTAAATATTACAAAGTGGAATATTGAACTGTCAAAAAAACGCACCGGAAAAAAATCGGACTGCAAAACCAGAAAAAAATCATACTGTCAAAGGACAACGATACCCACCGTGCATATCCTAAACCTACCAGTAGGGTCTGTTACTGCTTACACTTCTGGACCCGATATCACTCTCGGTTTTTGTGGAGTTCGCATTGTCCATATATATATTCTCCGTGTGGTCTAAAAAAAATACAAATAGAAATACGTGTATGTGACTGACCATCAGTGGTAAACCAGCATATCTCCTTATAATGGCCACTTGCCCAACGTAGCAGTATTTTTAATATGAAAAGCCAGGTGAACAGTTTAGGCTCTTTAATTTTTGTGACTTACTTCTTGACTATAATGACCCGGCAGAAAATTATCATTAAGTGTTATTGACAACTTTTTTATTTCTCGACTATTATCGATAAAATTTTCTGACCAGATATGTATTCGTGAATCACAATGGAAGTCAAGTTAAAGATGGATTTTCAAGTATCGACAATTGAAACAAATACAGGAGAAAGTGGTCATACCTCTTTCTCTAATGCTTTTGTAATTTTCACACTTTAACGGTGTTGGAAATGTTTTTCTAATCTCTAGAGGGTTGTTATTTCTCGGATGATGATTGGCTGATTTTCAGACCCCGCGTGCTTCGCTTCACGAATTTAAAGACTTGTCACGATCTTATTTCTTACCCTGGAGGACTGAGCTTTTCAAAGACTCTATCAGTTAGGTAGAAATTACTTTATTTTTTGGCTAATACATATGAAAATGCCGTAAAAATAAGTGGCATGTTTGTTTGTTTTGTACACGAG
>JAULBM010237316.1:0-16968 GCA_032357055.1 Geukensia granosissima
ATTGCAGTATATCATAACTATCAAATGTTTATATATATAAAAAATTAATGATACGCGATTTTAAAAATATATATATATAAACCGATGTAACTTTTTTTTTGACTAGTATATATTTTAAGTGTCATACATAAATAGATTTATATTTTTTGAATAAATGTCTGAAAATTAACATTATCGTAATGAATTTTGTCTCTGCAAATTTTTGTCCTTCCCTCGGTTGGATTCGAACTCTCGCTGCCGCGACATATCTGCATGGCTTCCATCACCTGCACTGTACCCTAGACCGGTCGGCCAACTAGGCTTTATAAACATATAGTTTTCCGCAACCGGGTGATGCCTTTTCACGTCAGCGTATCTAGAGATGGAGCACTGAACATGATGTATTGTTGCGTGTAGAAGATATTTTTCATTTTTGCAGGCAAATTTATCCCAGCTTTTCATGTATATTTTAAAGGATCTCGTATTTTTTTTATCAATACAGACACAACAAATCAATTTGTACACACGTCTGAAATATGTCACAACTCTACAATATACCTCTCAAAAAATACATATGTACAAAAGTATGTGCATATATTTACACTTTGTGTATTTTTTGTTTGCGAAGAGTAACAGCAACCCACCATTTGTGCTGAGGCTCACGACGGAAAGTCTTATGTATACGGTTACAGTCGTATATATACATTAGAGGGATGTACCTGGCTAATTATCAAATCAGAATTCCTACATTTAAACATGAGCTATAACATTTAAATTTTTACCTGATTTTGCAAAATTACGGCCTTTGATTACATTGTAGTTACGGACAAGTTTGCACAAAACACTGGTTTCCATGTAGTCGTAAAGGAATGCTATCTACGGTTGTTTTTTTTTCTTATTTTTATATTTCATAAACCAAGAATATATTTTTATTCTTCTAATAGTAAATCCATTATCTTTTGAAGAGGACAGTTCTCAAACATATCCAATTTCCTAGATTTTCAACTGATCGAAATGTTGTTTTGACGTCGACGTTATCGCGGTTTAATCTTTATCGACTTAGGTGTTTTAGAGGCGCCTTTCAAATAAAATGAAGGTATCTCACTACATTTTAATTAATTTATCCTTTTTTGATATGTGTCGATTGGCCTTTTGTTAAAAAAAACCTTTAAAACGTCGCTTTTTTTTAGTTTGAATTAAAATTGCAGAGAAAAATGATATCGTTAGGCTGAGCCGTAGATAAATCTACGTTTTTACTTTACGTCATAGAGATTGTTCCACACTTCATCACCACTGTACAACCTTAGACTACACAGAAGTGCATTAGGGTGGTAAAATATCAATGCTTACGGGTTAAGACAAAGATAAATTATAATGTTGTATTTTTAAATATGGCAGGATGCAGACTACATTTTCTCAAAATTTCGATAAATACAATTTGTGGAAAGTTTCAGTAATGGTTAACCTTTATCCAAAGATAAAGCAATATACTACGCATATTATGCACTCATATATTATTTATTCAACATTTTACTTTAAAATCTAAATATTTAAAATGATGACTGACTTTTTCAGAATGATTGTAGAGATATAATGTGTTACCCAGGAAGACTTCTGCAAGATAAAGGATGTCTCCCTCTACTTCAAACCACACAAAACCTTGGATATATACTGTCAATTGGCATTAAGGGCGAATTACAATACAGCGTACACACACCTTTAGAATTCTTGAAAGCAGTTCGAAGTTCATTTGAATCTTTTATAAACGACCTATTGCAATTGCGGTATTTGGATATTGAATCATCATATTTTGTTCCAAATATAACATGCTCAGAAACAACAAAATGGATAAATGGAACTAAAGTTGCCATTTCAATCTATATACAATTTTTCATTGGTCACTTTGTTAATCGAACTGATGTGGAGCAAAAACTGGTGTTGTTGCCAGGAACTATTTTTAATGTTTCGTATACAAATCTAATTTATAACTTTAGTATATTCAAGGATGAAAAAGCCATATTTTTGCCAAATTATATAACAAAAATAGGATTTTCAGAATATTGCTTTTTAACTTTAACTGCAAAAAATTGGGAGGCTGAGCAGTACGTTCATTCACATGTAAACAACTTATTGCTTTGCCAGCAAATCGATCTGGCAAAAAATGAGTTTGAACTTGACACAAAAACACTTAAATTAAAGATTAAATTCACTGATACAGACCTTATCCATGATCAGTACTTAATGTCACCTTCTGGAGGTGCCCGTATATGTATTAAAACCTTTAAACAGCTGTCCAGGTATACACCTTCACAAAAGACATCATTTACAGCATGGCATGTTATTCAGATTATCTGTACGTGTGTTTCATTGATCTGTTTATTATCTACATTTGTAACATATTGTTTATTTCCCAGCATACGAACTCTTCCAGGAAAAAATAACATGTGTTTAGTGTTTGCAATGTTTTGCACTCATTTTTTGTTCCAGTTCGTAATCTTAGGTAAAAACTCCGTTATAGGTTGTCAGATAATTGGTGTTTTACTACATTACTTTTGGTTGGTTACATTAGCCTGCTTAAATGTATGTTCGTTCCATATGTTTCGAGTATTTAGAAGTAAAACGGTGGTAAAATTATCAGAAAAATCCGAACTAATTAAATATATAGTTTATTCTTTCAGCACACCTGCTTTTATTGTATTGTTAAATATTTCCGTCACTGCTGGTGTGTCGGGAGGTTTCGCAATTGGATATGGTGGTCATGTTTGCTTTTTGAGTAATAAAACAGCTTACATTGTAACATTTGTTGTCCCCATTGTACTTGTTTGTTTCTTGAATATTTTCTTTTTTGCTGTAACAGCATCTACGATAGCAAGAAGACCTAAATTAAATCTCGCTGATCAAATGCATTCAAACCAGATTCATTTTGTTGTTTATATTAAATTATTTTCAATAACAGGTGTATCATGGATATTTCAAATTATAGACTCCTTCCTACCAGCATCTATATTTTCCTATATCATTTCAGTCCTAAACACATTGCAAGGTGTTTTTATTTTAATTTCTTATGTTTGTAACAAACGCGTTTACATGTTGTACAAAAATTCACGTAGGACAATCTTCAAATCTTCTACAAACTTTCCAACAAAAACTGTAACCACACGATTAAATGAATCGTCGATGTAGCAGAAATGTTTAAACATAAAAATGCACAAAACAAATGATAGCAGTTATTGTGTTTTGTTTTGTTTATATTCTTTTTTATATGTCTTTTGTTTTGTTTTGTTTAAGTTTTTTTAACTTAGAAAAATTACTCGTTTAGTATTTTTATTCGAAAGCTTTTGATTACAGAAAGGGGATATGGTTGGATCGGTAGAATAAGAGCTATTTCCCTGCGAAGGGATATTTTGGAACTATCACGGCAATATGTGAACTACTTAATTTTACCACCGATCCAGGATAGAGATGCAATTGGAGAATAAGACAAGGGATTTCCCATCCCACATTTCAAAGCACATTAATTATTAGGTGAAATGATCCATCAAAACTTTCATTACAATTTAATAATTTTTTTAAAGGACATAGATAAGACAATGTTGTTAGAACTTAATAACTTGTTTTCATTGGCAATAATTTTGACAATATCATTGCTAATATAAATCACTGTATACCATGTTCTTTCATTATCAAGATTTCTTTTCAATACAAGACTAAATTGTTAAAACGTTTTGTATTTGATCACTCCTTGTGTTGATAATCTTGATTAGTTTGACACCAGGTAAAGCATACTAAGCTTGCTTTCCTGTTAACTCTCAGCATGTATTAGAAGCTACCTTTCTTTTACTTGGTTTTTAATTTGATATTAATATTTATTTCGATTTACAAACCGATACGTGAAATTTCTTTTGTTATGCAAGGTATTTTATTTTCACATTTCCCAAAGGTTGATTCTATTCTTCAATGAATCTTTTGTTGAAATAAAACCTACTACGAATTAAATACTCCTCTCAGGTTAATAATTCACATTAACCGGTAAATTATTACCTTTTGCAGGTAATAATTCTGCCTTTTAAACTTACAGCGCTATATTGAGTCTGTTCCTGCAATTTCTTCTTGGGCCATCAAAGGAAAATAAAGTAAATGTCAATATATGTAGTCAACAGATAAAAATGGAAACATAGTATTTAAATATAAAGTACCGAAAAAGCCGTAGAATGAAAAAAGGAATTTAAAAAATCATTTGCAAAACGCAGAAGCTGAAGTTTTACCATGTCATATCTAAAACGAATGATTTACGATTCATAACAATTAAATCACACTTACCTGCAGAATTCGTCAGAACATAATAATCCAATGTACATACTTGTATATACATGTACAAAGTTTTCACGAGATTTTTTCTATCGTCCTATATAAAAGCACTTTCATTATTGAAATGAAGTCTACCTGCGGGTATTCATTTATTTGCATTGTTTAAACACGTGGGATTGTTAAGAATTGTGTGATTTGGACCCGTCCAGATGAAGTGAAGTAAGGTACCTAAAATCAACAAAGTTGTTAAAAGGATTCAGTACGGTTTTTATTTCATTAAACAGCTTCGAAACAGAAAGGTGTGCCTAAACACCCATCGGAACTTCGTCCCTCGTGGTGTTTAGTTCCCCTTTCTGTCTCTCAGCTGTTTAATTGAAATAAAAACCTACCTTCATCCTTTAACCTTCACATAATTAATTATTTTGATATTATTATATATTTTGATATTATTAATAGTGCTGATGATAACAGGTTACTCCTTAAAATTAGAACAGAACATAGCAAAATGTATAACACTAAAAAAACGCTTTGAAACCACTTGAAGCCAACTGATGAGAATGTTTTTATAAATACCCATTATATAGTTGAATTAGTTTTATTTAATTGAAATGATAAAATGCGAACAAATTAATTTTTTTCCATTTTTACACAGGAATTATTTTTCCAAACTAATGTAAAAAGTTCAACTTTCATCTTTGTCATCAATGTTTTATTTGTAAAAGAAATCCATTCTTTTATTCCCGCAAAGTTTCAGTTTCTATAGAAATTAGTGATTTTTTATTCCCATAACTGCAGTTAAATTTTGTATCACGCATTTTTCTTCACTTACTTTAATTTTTATTGATGTATATGAACTATGTACATATATTTTACACATGTCAATCGTATCACTAGGAGATTTTTTGCATTGTCTCTCATTGATTAACACCGTTTTCACATGTGTATGGATGTGAATGTAACTCTCCGTCACGTTGTCGCTGCAAATCTGAACTAAATGTATGCTTAATGTTTGATTTTGCTTCATTGTATCGTATTGAAAACACGTGATTAATAAAGCTCTTAAAAACACAATTAAGGACTTTATTAGTAACTTGAATAATCTGTACATTATGGTTATTTTAATAACATTATTTTAACATCTTTGATTATTGTGTTTTTTTATGAACATTGACTACCTGCTCAATAATTTACATCAAAACTAATTTTGTAACATTTTTGTCCTACATGTTATCGATACTTTTAATTGTTGGCATTTGCACAATATCTGGTTTTCCTTGGTCATGGATTATATTTTTAAATGTTCACTAAATACAGTGGGAGGTTTGGTGTTTTGATTGATGTTTAGCCTAGGAGATCAAGGTTTGTTATCAACTGTGTTTGCATTTTTTATTTACTGTCAGAAATAGCAAGTATCTTTTCGAGGTCAGTACATCTTATTGTTTCTTGTTTTATTTGTATTGTAAGCGTACTGACATCGACTTTAGTAAGTTAAATCCTACGCTGTCAGTTAAATTTATGTCGTTTTGTCACAGCACTGATTTCATCCCATTTCATTTGAGGGCCTTTCACAGCTTGCCTAAGGGTGAATAGATGTCAATTGTTGAAGGCCCGAGTGTAACCTGTAGATATTATGTTTTAGATGACTGTCTCATTTGCAATCATACGAAATATCCTTTTCATATACTTAATGTTTTATAAACATGTAATATTAGAAAAGTATGTCTTTGTTATTTTTATTTGTATTCAAGAAATTAAAGTGTCGTTTAAATGTTTGATGTTTTCAACCACTTCTAACAATTTAAAGTTATCTTTGACCAACTGGTATGAAAGTTCTATAAAAGTTCCTACGTTGCATTTCACGTATTGCTGCAACATCTGGTACCTTAAATAGTTAGTATTTTATCATGTTCCTACGTTTATTTTAAAGAAAATGAAAGGAAGAAACATAGGAAAACTAAAGGGTGTGACAAAAAGGGAAGAGTAGACAGACACGGCAATCTCGCGAACACGAACAAGACAGATCTTAACACATAGTGTACATATAAAAGTAAAATCCCCACAAAAACGGGGTTGAACTTAGGTGGTCCAGATGGTAGGGAGTTCCTGCTTCTTTCAAGATACCCGCCTCATTGTCGTTCCTGTCTGTTTGAAGACAACCTCCTCATTGCCGATCTTCTAACCCGTTATCATTTCTGGGTAAGAGAAAATGATACGAAATATTTAACGCATGAAATTCATGCGCGGCACAGTTGGCTGTGTATCTTTGAGATAGATATTATTTTTATGCAAATTTTCGTGCATGTATATGTGATTTATTATCTCTCCTTGAAATTTTGTTTGAATATATCAGATGGTTTGTGTAATGATATACTTCATACTTGATCCCCTTTTGCAATGTAAATATTGGTATTTAGAAATGATACTTGATATTTTTTAATTCGAGCTCTTTGGTTTTGTCCATGTTCTGAATTGACAATTTCCGACTTTTCCTTTGGCATCTTTGAATTTGTTTTTTCTCAATCTGAAGATTGCAGCCATTGAAAAGAATTATTTCAACGGAATTTTACCAACGTAAATGGAAAGTAATTATTGCTGAAGAATCATTTCGAATAATTTTCTTACTAACTTGATAGGCTTTTTAATCACCCATTACTTTAAGTACGTACTACACACGTTTTTCGCCTGTTATATGTGTTTCTAATAGCTATTTTAGTAGGATTTTTTTTTTTGATTATTTTTAGCTAAATCGTCTGTTCCGATTTTAAAGTTGATATTTCATATTACCTTATCATGAAATGCTCATATAAGCCTCAGTTTTTTCGTACTTGTTTACGTTGAGCATATATCATTGCTTGAGTGCTAAGGTTAAATAATTTTAAATTTTTTTCACCTACTATTGAATCCCGTGTTTTTTTTTTTCGATTAAGTGTCGGAGAAAGACGTGCATAAATAATCCTAATGTTGGTGTATATGAATTACAAGAAACCAAAGGGGCAGATGGAAATTGTTAGGTCAGAAGACAAACAAAAACCATGACCAAAAGAACAGAAACGGAAGACAAAAAAAAACAGTACACGACACAATACAAAACTTAAGATTGAGAAATGCAAACCCTATGAACAATACAGCAAACTCCATTGTTCCGGAAGGGTGAGCAGTTCCTGATCCACTTGTGGCACTCGTTATGTTACTTATGTTACGTGATATTTAAAGCCGAGTGTGTGAAGCATTAGGCCTTGACTGCATCATAAATGATATATGGTTAGCATTCTTTAATTCATTCAAAGTATTACAGACGTCACGTCTGCAATACCTTGAATGGATTAAAGATTTGTTACTCTAATTGAATTATCTTAGTTCATCAATATTTGATGTAAAAGTATATGAATACTTTAGTATAGAAGCCCCAAACACTCCAGATCTTAACAAACATGAAATAAAATTTCTCTAATTCCTTTGTAATTTTCACACCCCTCGACTGTTTTTCTAATTCTCTAGAGGGTTGTTATTTCACGTCTGATGATTGGCTGATTTTCAGACCCCGCGTGCTTCGCTTCAAGAAACCAAAGACTTGTCACGATCTTATTTCTTACCCAGGAGGACTGCGCTTTCCAGAGACTCTATCAGTAAGGTAGGAACTACTTTATTTTTTGGCTAATACAAATGAAAATGCCGTAAAAATAAGTTTTGTTTGTTTGTTTGTTTTGTACACGAGTTACGTCCCTTGTTACAAGGCAATGATAAAATATGACGCACGATCCCGCCTATGATAGTTTTTAACGATATTTTGATGCTTAAAATATTAGAGAAACAAAATCTTACATTATAAACCGTTGATTATCATATTTCTACAGTCTCGATAGTTAAACCTTATAATTTCTCGGTAAACCTCGAAGTTTTAAGGTTTAACTATCTCGACTGTAGAAATATGATAAACAACGGCTTACAATGTAAGATTCTATATTTCTGCATAGCTGATTGTAAAGGAAACTGTTCATTAGTTAATTAAACATGTTAAAGCCTACAGTACAGTGGTTTTCACTTCGATCGTATTGCTCGACCAGTTTATTCTGCCTCTGTGGTCTTGTTTTCCATCTGAAATTAAAATTCGTCTGCCCTTATTTTGAATGAAAATCATCCAATCAAACACATCTTGATTATTACTCAACTGGATTGAGTCAGCAATTACTGAAAATACCAACCACCCACAAGAATGTTAAACCAGTCACTTAATAGTCGGTCTAAAATTGCTTCCCGTAAGACTTAATTCTGTCGTAAACAAACATTTTAGCGACAGGTTTAATCTAGTTTAGTAAATAATTAATAAATTGTTTAAGTTCCGCTGTCTCATTAATTTCTAAATGTATTAGAATTTTATTCATCTGTAAACAGACTTCTGATTGCAATTGACTAAATTAACGTCACCAATAATACTATACAAAATTATTAATATACGAGAAGAAACTGCATAACTAGACAATTCATTATTTCCACACTTTTTAAATACTTCATAGACATTTGCATAAAGGGGTCGTTATAGAATATTTTTACAATGTTATCAAGTGTTTTTGGTATTTTTGTATGTTTAACGATGTATTACCATAACATACACCATAGGAAGTTTTGTTTGTAGTTTACTTTATAAATAAATAAATCTGATGATAATTCAGGATGAAATTTTCTTTACTCCATGTTTTTGTTGAACAAATTAATCTCACTATTCAATATTTCATAATGAACAAAATGACAAGTTATAAATGATTTGTAAAATAACACAATACATGTTTTGAAGTTATAATGGAGGTAAAATACTATAAAAGGAAAAGTAAGCTACATTATCAAAGAATTTAAACCAAGCAAAAAATATAGAAAACTTAGACTTAAACAACAAAGGCCATAATTGTTTTTTTTTTTTTTTTTTTTTTTTTTTTCAATTTTTAATTAGTTTGATTTTCCACAATTATAACAACATCGAAATAATTTCACAGTTCACAGTACATATATAACCAGACAAAAAAGCGGAATCACGACACAAACCACAACACACAAAAACTCCATAGAAAAACACAAGCTTTGGCAACAAGAGCCCTATGAAAACGGATGCGAGCTACTTTCGATAACCCGTCAAGTAACCAGTGAAACAAAGCCGGGGGATGGTCAAAATCTGCGGTAGTCTGAAAGGTAAAGTCTCTCTGACATTTATCCAATTTTTTCTCTTTTCAAAATTGAAATGCTCTGCTGAGTAGCTTACCGGTCAGCATCAATCAAACCCTGATAGGAAACACAAGCCTTGCTTTTAGGTGAAACACGAGAGAGATATAATCAACATAAACTAAATCACAATATAAAAATCAAAGTAATATCACGAGCTGCAAACCTTTGTTTTTCAATCCGCCCATACTGCTAATTTGTAGACCTTTTAGTCAAGGCTTGCATTAGACCTTTATATATTATTCTTGATTTCATGTTTTTACTGTATAGATGCAATCGACCAAATTTGAAGTTATAAAGTGAATATACATCAGTCATATAGCGGAACTTAAAACCATACGATATAGCCATATTTCTCTTATTTTTCACCCAACAGCCTCAGCATAGATAAGTAAAATGAATAAATCAGCGAGAAGGGGTAGTGCAGCTGACCCCATTGTAAGGAAAGTAGTCTGTCGAAACACATGTCCAGTAAACGCATCAAAAATGCTGTCAATCAAGTTCTCAGCTTTATTCCTTGTGTCGTACATGGTACATCCATTCTGCTTGATCTGGATACCGATATGAGTACACCATTTCATAATGTTTAGATTTCGGCGGCCCAACGTTTTCGTCGAATGCTACTGATGAGAGTTTACTCTTTGGAATGTACATATACATGTAGAATATTAAAATTCAACATTTTTAATTTTTTTTAAATTCAAAATTGGTAAACTTTTATTATCTTCTTGCATATTTTATCATCAGTTTGTTTCAGATAAAATTATAATAGTATATTACAAATTTAGGTTAAACCTTGCTAACACTAATATATGTATCTACGTTTTGTATTTTTACCAACAAAAGGTTAGCCGCTAAAACAATTAGTTTAGAATGTGAAATAGTGATGAAGATTGGAAAAATAAAATAATTTAATGCTTTTCCATATGGAGAGGACCTCGCTTTATGTTTACTAACAGATCTTTGGATTTTTTTTAAAATCTCATTTATTGATTTCTCCTCAAGATAAGCTTTAATCACAGTAGTTCTGGAGCAATTTTAACTGCTGGTGAAATAGTTGTCAGAAACTTAACTTGGATTGCGATTTTGACGAAAATATTTGGAATACCCGCAATTTTCCGTTATTTTTTATTCAGAAGTGTGAAAAAAGTGAAATTCTGACAAAAATGAAGACGGTCATACATTATTTAATAGAAATGGATTCCATGCAAATCGGCTTATGAGGCTGTCGAATTTTTACACCGATCTAAAGTAAAGGAATGTCTTCTTATTCGTGGAAAAGGCAATAGGCATTTCCTGAGGTCTTACATAGCCATATACGAAATTATTGCATTAGAAAAGTGCAAATTTTTATTATCCTAAAAAATGCATTTCCAAGACGTCAAAAGACAAAAAATACCATTGATTAAAAAAAGACGGAACAGAAGACAGACAATACAAAATTCAAAAACTACAAAGCAAACTCAAATTTGAAAAAATAAAACCAACAGAAAAAGAGATGAACTCTGGTCATACGGAGTTAACAGCTAATGTTCTATTAATTACAATCGTCATGTGATATTAAGGTATTTCCATAATATAAATCACTATGATTAGCAAAAAAATCCGTACTTGATTGAGACCATTTATACTAAAATTTCCCTCGGATAGTTTTTATTCATACTTTGCCGAAAAGTAGTGTGTATCGAGTCATTACAAAAAATTAAACCAAATTATATGTCACCGTCCTTGTTTTTTAGTTTCTGTAATAACGAACACAGCTTGTTTTACAAAGGGAAATTAGGGATATTACACAATTCTGCAAATAGATGGAAATCATCAGATAGAATTTTGAAACAAAATGTGTAAAACCAGCTTTTATTATATGCTTTCAGAAAATTAACAAAAATTTGGGGGCCAGCGTTCTTTTTTCCATAGTGCATCATTTTAAAGAGTAACTTAAGAGTTTTCAATTTTTATTATCAAGAAAATTGAAATAAATATAATATGTCTATAAATACAACAAAAAACATATAATTTGGAATTAAGAGTTACTATATAAATTTCAAGAGAAAGTATACAATGGTATGACCCTTTTTTCTCTAATGTTTGCCAATTTTAGAAAGAAATTTTATCAAAATTTACTATTTTAAACACAAACTCTGTGAGAATTCGTTAAAACAGTGTCGATCTACCTAAAGTATTTATCTCACACAGCATATAGTTTGTACATTTATATAACACAACTGGAAACAGAAACGATAATAATAAGTCATTACCGTCATAAACCAGATCCATCATTAGGTATACGGAAAAAAGTCGTCAGATCAGCAGAATACAAATGTAACTCTTTGTAGCTCTAATAATGTCAGCTATAAAGGTTTGATAAATTGTTTTTGTAGATTTGCCGGAAACTTTTTCAAAACAAAAGATTGATTATTTATTCATAATAAAAATAACGAGAGCAAAACCTAATTATTTCCTGATATTTTACGTGTAGCACTTCGTTTAGTAAATTGTATAATATCTTGAGGTTCTTTCACTAAACAATAATTTGTTGACTATGTTGCTCGCATTGCACTGAGATTAAAATTATGAATGCAACAGAGACTGAACGGTTTTGTTCATATTTCGACTTATATCTTTAATTTAACACAAATTGGTTTAAAAATCTTTACGTCAGGCAGAAGACTTTGGCTGTCAAACGAACGTTACGTTGATGTCCAGCAACATTCCATCCGCACCTGTGTATGGATTATACATGAATATACCAATGGATTGACATGATACCACAGGGTTGTGATTACTGTTCCGGTGATAAAGGGTTTTGGTACACAGAAATGCTAGTAAACCAATGATTTCTGGTGGAAAGATTTTTCTATCGCCATCATGACTTTATTTATTGATACGAAATACCCATATATACAAATGAAAAGGACATCTTTCCATTGTAATAATTACAATTCGCTCAATGATTGTAACCAAATTCAGCTTTTACACGGGCGCCACCAGCAAATCCTTCCATAGCGCCTTAAATCTACAGGGATCGTGGGTTTCTTATTTTATAATTTCCACTTCTCGGAGTGACATCTACCCAGATTTGATTTAAAGGATTACTAGACGGGTGTTCCGTAGCACTTAACCCCACTCCTGTTTTGTAAAAAAGAAGTTCGTGGATTCCAAGCATTTGTTCGTTCTGTTTTCGTTTTACCTTTCAGTTTGTTTCAAATTTTTTTGTCTCTCTGAACTATGCACATTTAATATCTCACATGGCTATTCTAAACTGGATTAGTTGAGTTTTAAGTATAGAAATAAGAGATGTGAATTGAGGGCTTATACTTTGATTTCAGATAAAGGTTTCCATTCTGACTGAGGTGGGGTTTTCCTGACTATCGATGAGGGTTACCTTTATCAGTTTTTCTGTGTACAGGCAATTCAAGTTTACGAATTTTGAATAAATATGATGTTTTTATATGCTATATATACATTTCAAGGAGTGACCTCTCATTAGTAGAAGCAGAACTAAAGCAGGAAGTCCGAGATCCAAATATAGTAAAATAATCTAAATACGAAACCGGACAACTACAAAGAGCGATACTTTTCGAAGCCTTTCATTAAGTATTATGTAATTTTCAGATTGTGTATTTTATAATATATGACTACATTTTATAACGTTAATACGGAAACGTAGGGAAAATGAATTTCACTACGAACCTATGAAGAGCCTACGTATCACTAACGTTCTATTGCATAATAAGATGAGTTAATATAAAGGAGCCGGGATAATATAGAAAAAATAGACGGATTTTTGGCCAATTTATTGACAACTTAGGAATATCCTACATAGATTTTGGCGTTAATATCTAGTAAGACATGTTAAAATGTTGGATAAGCATGCATGCGCTGGCAGTATGAATAATTTCCCATATAATTAGCAATTACTGTGATATGAATAAAAAATATACCATTAGGAAGTTCAAACGCCTTCTATATTTCCATTTGTTCCGAAATTATCATACCCTTCCTCCCAAAATGATCGGAACCGTCTCAAGCATTCTGAATAGAATTGATGGATTTAAGAAATATATTGAAGATTATTTCTTAAAACGAAAGTAATTTTCACTAATTCCATTGATATTTATCAAAGAGACAAAATACTTAAAGTTTTATTAACTAGTTTCCCTAAATATACAAGAAAAATATATCGCTGATATAGAAAAGGTACTACAGTTACTGAATCTATTCAGGAGCGGCTATTCTAATGGTTATGGATAAGCACATACGGTTAATGTCGAAATCAGTAAATTTAAAAAAAAAGGTTTTATTGATAAATTTCCACTAACGTTTGACAATATCGCTTTTTGCTAAGAAAAAAATACTTTTTTTCAATTCGTATCTTGCCAAGACTAATCCAAGTCGCAAAAACCCAATTATGAACTGAATATTTAATGGCTTAATGACGATAGTCTATGTCTGACAGAATTTAATTTATTAAATATTTATTGAAACTATCTTCACACATTGTTTGTATTTAATTAATGATTATTCCTTGGTGGTTCAACTTTATTGTATACCTACAATTAAGCGGCACATAGGCCTATAATCTAGATTGACAAACAACACATATTGATATTAACGCCTAACCGCCTTATTTTTATATGTATTCAATATTCAATATTTAAATGTATTTAAACTGCATCCCATGTGATTTTACTCATCCGTCATAAACACTAAAGTCAATTATTAATTCAATGTACCTAAACGAACTTAACGTCGCGTAAGATCCAGAGGTTCATCCCATGCTGTTTCCAGATGAAAACGCAAATTTAAAGAACTTCATAAAACGTATGTGTTTGTTTCTGCAGATAATGCAACCAAAGCTGCATCTTACAGTATGAACGTTTCTATAGTTTCTGTTGCGTTTGCTTTTGGAGCGCAACATATTTAACTGTATACTTGAAAATATCAGGAGTTGCAGGGCAGAGCCCAGTAAGATAATAATCCAGCATTTGACTACATCTTAATTGACCAGATTCTAATACAAGACTACACTGAAATATAAAATTGTTAGCATACACATTTTACACAAAGAAGTCATGTGATCTATATTTGATAAATGGCATAATGAAA
Source organism: Geukensia granosissima (assembly GCA_032357055.1). Classification (NCBI taxonomy): domain Eukaryota; kingdom Metazoa; phylum Mollusca; class Bivalvia; order Mytilida; family Mytilidae; genus Geukensia; species Geukensia granosissima. The sequence continues at coordinate 14,608 of JAULBM010237316.1, forward strand.
ACCAGAGACAGCTTAGTCGTGAGAAAGTGTCCGAAATAAACAAGTTTCAAACTAGCAGGGAAGTCCTGTTATCTAAATATCAGATCTTGATCTGCTGTCAACATCAATTACTTTACAGATACACATCAAATATCCTGTGAAACATGCTGATTAAGATATTTATTAATATTTTAATTATTTTGCTTCGTAACAATTATATTGGCTTCTCCTAAACTTCATAAAAACTCCATACAAGTCTCTTTTCATTTCTGCTTCTAGTAAATGCAGAACCTAGTACTAATGTCTCATTACTATTAATAAGGGCCCTAATTACTATTAAAACTCTCACTGTTATCTTCTGTAATAAATGTTAACGAAAATTCATCTATCAACTACATTGGGAATGTAAAAATTCACTGGAATTTTATGACAAACTAAATTTTGACAAAGTTTCTTTTTCTTCAATAGAAAGTTACGATTTTTCCACTCTTTATACCACTTAACCACACAAGCTTATTAGGGAAAAGTTTTTAAATCTAATCAGTTGGTCATTCAAAAATGTCTAGTTTTTCTTACATATGCTGCAATAAATATAACGCCTTTTTAGCGAAAAATCTTATAACAAATATACTCATTGGACATCATCTGATATGATTGCAGCGGTAGAATTTTTCTTTGATAATAGTTATGTACTATTTGGCAACACGGTCTGACAACTGATATTTTGCATACTAATGGGCACAAACTTAGCTCCTCTTAATGCAGATTTATTTTTATGTTATGAAACACAATTTACGATAAAGTTCAGAAAGACCCTTCAAAACAAGATCCAGTGGACAAGTTTAATAATACTTTTAGATATCTGCTGATGCTTTAGCTGTAAATATTCCAGAGTTTCAAAATTGTTTTAAATAAATTTATCCGAATGAACTTACCTTGAATAAATCTAATATCGGTTATGATAGTACTCCCTTTTTGATTTGGATTTAAAAATTGAACAGGGTTGTTTATGCACTAATATACGGTTTTTTTCTTCAGTTAATTTTCAGGTTCCTGATGGGGATGTGCCTTTAGCTCCTTCGTATGGGGTTTACATTTCACAACTTGTTCAGTTTGCCCATGTTTGCACCAAAGCTTCTGACTTTAATCATCGAAACTAAATCTTACCTATAAACTTTTGCAGCATGGATATAGATATAAGAAACTTCTCAAGACTTTAAAGAAAAAATTTAACCGTTACAAAGATTTGATACAAATATATGGCTGCAAATATAGAAATTTGATATGACAAGGGGTGTCACATCCTATATATGTTCTATGGAAACATTAAATATAAAGCATACACATTTATGATTAATGATTCATTAAACCTCATTCTTCCGTCTGGAAACAAAAAACACATGGAAAAGTTACTCGTATCAATATTAAAAAAGCAGCGCCGTTCCATGTTACTAGTACAAGACTAGATTATGTAACGATTTCGTTGTTAAATTTATTTATTCGAATTTATGTATGTATTGAATTAGATTACGCAATATTGTACCCTGTTGTTGACTTTGCTTATCCAATTAAAGAATTTGAATTTGAATTTGAATTAAAACAGTCAATTTGTGCAGAAGATTGAGAGAAAATTATCAATAGAACGTTTATGAAATTCATATGATTGTAAAGAGAAATGTTTGGGGAATGCATTGATATACTAATTTTATAAGGAAAATCTAACTTGAACATTTTTAACGATTAAAGTGGGTAGTGTTTCGCTTTTTGTTTAAATTACGGCGAGATTTGAAATGTTTTGTATTGGAACTTTGTATGAGCAGGACATTAAACTTTGAATATGTCATATTCAAAATATATCATTAGAGTGAGGAAACTGGTATGTTTTATTACCATTTGAATATTTTATTTTTCGTTTAAAGCAAGGAAAACATTGCACCCTTTTCTGTTATTTTCAAACTATCCATTTCCCTAAACGGGATCTAAGTTTCTCCTATGATTAAATGCTTCTTTTTTTCCGTGTGGTGGTCGAAGGTTATTAACGTCCTACACAGCAAATTAATGGACGATTCATTTTTCCGAACATATTCTTTAATTTATTATCACGTTAAAGATAATAAAAATGTCTAAAATTTGATATAAATTCTATTAGATCGAGTTCAATTAACAATGTATAGTTCGGCAATTTTATTGCCGCCTAATTATCGATTGATTAACAAGCCAATTCACAAACACTATTTCCTTCAACACTTACTCTCTTCAATAGTCTACATCACAAGTAATAGCTTTTCTAAAAAGGTAACCGTCCCTTAGCTTTCTTTTAATACCGAGGAAATATTTTGTTGTTATTAATTTGTGAATCAGTTATGTTCATACACATAGTAA